>JAGDQP010019048.1:23831-35516 GCA_022664845.1 Lepisma saccharinum
TACAATCTCATCTCACAAAAAAAAAACTACACACACACTTAAATTACATCTCAACGACGGCCTGAGGACTGAGCAAGTGCCGTTCCGAACCTATTCACTTCATACTGAAGTAACTACTTAAGAGGGCGACATAAAGGCTTTAAGGTGAGTCATATAGTTGTAATTGGGTCCTCGGTGCGTTTAAAATGGCTTGATTTGACTTCAAATACTTGACAAAATATATAATGAAGGTAAGGTAACTTCGAAACTTAGATTGCATAAGCACATTAGAAAATAAGACACGCATGGTTAGAATAGAGGAGGAGAAAAACTGAGCATCAATCAGAAAGAAGAAATGCTGACATCAGCTCGGGTACCCTCGGGGTCGCCAAATCCGTACTCACAAGAAGTCTGAGAGGCCCTGAGCTTCTTACAAAAAAAAATAATTATTTCAAGTGCCTCATTCTGTGACCTTAAATTTACAAATCCAATAAAGTTTATTTTAAATGTTTACAGAGTGAAATTAATAAAGTTAACTTTAAAAAAATCTAGGTTTATTCCAGGTTTTCCAAGTTCAAAGTAAAATTCCAGGTTTTCCAGGTCAGTAGCCACCGATATACATCCTAACCTGCACTATCTGCTCGGCATTGTCCCTTAAACTTCTGTGTCAACAAGCCGTCGCTTTTCGTCACCAACAAACCAGATTCCACAGTTAGACAACTGGACACTGAATTCGATGAGTTTCAGTGTTGATGTGATTTCACTATCCCCCACTACAGGTCGTCTCTGGGAAGAAGCCTTTATTCAGAACCTGAGGGCAAAACTGAAACCTAGTCTACACCTATAGTTATTTTTGTCCCCTTCGTCCAACATCCACATTTTCCCTTCACCCATGACCTATTTTCTTCATAGCCTTTATTCCGGTAAACAAGAAATAACATTCACGGACTAAGTCCATTTCATACGTCAGTGATGAGTACAACTGGTGTTAAAGAAATACTAGGAGTAACTTCATTAGTGGGTAGACACTTTTGGGACATCGTTCTGCACGAAATGCTTGTAGTAACTTCACCATTGTGTGCAGACAGACCAATTGTACTCATCACTGACGTATGAAACGGACGTAGTGTCCTCACTGCAAGCGCTTATTAGACTGTTAGCTTTACAAACGACAAGTGTTTTGATGATACATCTGGATCACCACTAAAATCACCATAGATCGGAATGAAATATCGATACCAATAAATGCAATCAGTATAGATTCAGTTTATCAAGGTGAGATTTTTAAAAAAAAATAATTTCTCAAATCTGACAAAGCTCATCGAACGTAATCATACGCTAACACTTGCCTTCAGAAGTTTGCATTCTCTGGAATCCTGGAAAGCCGGATACATTTCCTGGTAGCGATCCACAGCCTGCTGCGCATTCAGCACATCCACGCACAAATGGCATAAAGCTGCTCGGAAAAAGTACTCCTTCGCGCTGTACTTTAGCAACGAGCTTTCCAAAGAAGATGAAGCAACCTATGAAATTACACAGAACAGGAATCAAATCAGTATTGTTATTTTAGAAGTCAATACCAAAACTACTACAAAATATGTTTCTTCTACATAAAACTAATACTTTCTCTATGTTTAAAATAAAACTTTTAGGAGTTCAAATAGATACGCAACTTTTGACACGCTTCTGCACGGTGCTGTAACGAGAAAGCATAATGAGTTACAAAGGAGTTCTTGCATAACATTCTCAGTCAACTCAATTCACAAGCTCCTGTAATAATGAGATGAATTTCTCATTGCTGATATGCCCACCCGTTGTTGCGGGGAAAAGTGGAGTCATGGAAAATGTGGTGCAAAATGGCCAAACTGTGTGGATTTGAAGTCCTACAATGTATTTGATATCCTACAAATTTTGGTTCATTGCTGTATATATTGGGAACCAACACTGCTTAAGTCTTCCCCTGGTCAAGTGAAGAACCCAAGCAAAATTAGATCCAACGGTGTGAATTTGTATAGTACAGCGGACGAGCACACATACATGCATACATTTATATGTAATTTGAGTTATGTATTAATTTATTTTTATTCTTCTCTATGAAACAGCTGGACATTCCCTTTTCCACCACTTAACACTGACATTCACAATATTTATCTCCAAAAGTTATGACATAATGTACTAATGGGATAATATAAATTAGGTAAATAAAAAAAAAACACCTTAACTCTTAGGCTACAAGCGAATAAGATTATAACTCAAAAGAATCCATTGCATAATACTCAAATTCACATGTAAATACTAAAGGGTCGTTCAAATGCCACGTAAACACATTTTTGTCATTTTAGCAAAGAAGCAAAACTTGGAATTCCCCTTCGATGCTTACTTAATACTTGAACAACCTCTAAATATGGATATAATTATAAAGAAAAGTATGAACATTTTGTACAGAAAAAAAGTGCAATATCTACCAACAACATATTTCAGGAGACAAAAATATGAAGTGGGGCCATGGCGCAATTCTGAAACTGACTGATGATATCCACTGACAATTCAAATATTGCGATTAAAACTTCAGACCAAAGTGGAGTTCCTCGTATACTGTGTGTAGGAGTTCCACATATTGGACTTATACGCATGACCAACAACTGTTGTGATTCCTTTTCTCAGGATAATTACATTCTGTGGGTATAAATTCCATTGTTATTTCCCACGAACCCCAGCATACACAATGTTCCTTTTTCCTTCTTTATTGCCTTAACTTGTTTACTCTTTTCAGGATTTCCTCATTACGCATTTACTGAGTCCACCTGATTTTTGCCTGTCTTCTTCATCTCTACATTTCGAATGCTTCGTCGAGTTCACATTTCGTTTGCAAACACCACTTTACCCCACACAAAACATTCAATCAATCTTTTCCTAAACTTTTTTTTTCTTATCGGTCCACAGAAGAGATCCTTGTTAGTGAGAGACTCTTTTGTCATTACTGTTCCCACCTTCATTTTCTTTACACACTTCATATACAGGTATTGGACAAAATAATGAAAACACTTGTCAAAAGTGGGACATATGTGTTTAGTAACACTGACCACGGGTTGGCCATACTGACAACCAGGTTTCTGGAGACGGGAACATCCACAGGATATTGGTATTGTGTCCAATAATGTTTACGCCAAGTTTAGTGCCGCTATATCTATAGTAACGGAAACAAATTGAAAAAATAATTTTATAGAAATTAATGTCTCTTTGTATTGTATAAATATATGATATTTTATGACGATTTTTAAACACAGACGACAACTGTAATGTTCAAATATTGTTTTTAATATGAACGTAAACACATGCCAATAATGCGTAGCAGAGTATAAATATATATAAAAAAAAGTCTTTAAGTGTATATCGGTGATAAAGGCATTTATCTGTAGCCATTATAAGAGATCTTTATATATACATATATAATATATACATTAAGAATTCTTAATGTATATATTTAGACGATGTCAAAAGCGGATGTACTGCTATAGGACTAAATAATAATTTGAATTTAGTGAAGTATCAAGCTATAATTTCGAATAGGGGTTATCCAGCTCCACAACTATAAGTGTTATCAATAATTTTCAACTTTAAAAGCAGCGAGAAGTTTGAAAAGACAAATACTGACGTCACTTGGTACACCTTTTATATCAAAATGGCACTGTTACTTGCTTCGAAATAAATTCCAAGTTAAAATATTGAAAAACTGACCAGTTATAGTCTATTTGAAACAAGGTCCTGATGAAGTCAAAGCTAAGTTAAAGAAAACAAAAAGTTTAGTTTTTCTTGTTTAATAATAATAATAAAAAAACAGAATAAAACCATTCTTGATTTTTTACTACACAACATGATACATTTTTATTTCTTTAAATAATATCAAGATAACCTAAAGAGGGTTTTCCGAACTAACCTCTTCATTTTGTTTATTTAAAAAAAAAAAAATAGGTTTTCAAATTCACTTGATTTCACCTAGTAGTGCCAGATTTTCGTACATTTTAGCAGTTTTTGTTGTTCTGGCACAATGAAAACTAGACTTTAACATTTTATTAAGTGAAACAAATTGTTAATATTAGTATCATAAACGGTTATGATAGGAACACTATGCTACAAATCTACAATAAGACTAAAAACAGTTTAAAAATTGGCCAACAAGCTAGTACAAAGGACAATAAGTGGGTGTCTATTCCCACCTTTCCCGCCATTACCGAAAACTTGAGGAAATCATTTGCAAAATACGGTATTAATGCAGCTGAAACACCACCACCATTATCACTATTCAAAAACACCTGACAAAATTCAAATCTTATTATGGAGGTCCGATCTTTAGTTCAGGTGTTTATGAAGTAACCTGTGAGTGCAAGGACGAATATATCGGAATGACCAAACGTAATGTCTCAGTACGGCTAAAAGGACATTTGAGAGATTCATCCAAAACCGATGCAGTGTCAGGTCGTTTCAAACATCTTTTTGCTACCAAACATAAAATAGGAAATACAAGGATTATTCATCGCTCAAGTAATGTCAACGAACTTACGATTTTTGAAGGTTACTACATCACTCAAGCCTGAATTAAACAAATTCAGCATTGACACCACATCACTGGGTGGAGACTAGGATTCAACTTTTAGATAATATTAATACATGTATCTGGCAACACTCATACCATCTACATCCTGATGTTAGGTAGCCGCCATTTGTTTTTGCCGAGCCTGTTCAGGTGCATCTGCCCCTCTTAGCTCCCTTTTAGATGTTCCTATCCTGAACTTTTTTCCTTTTAACCTTGGGACCTAAAGGCAGTAGTGTACTGCGACAAGCCCGAACAGTTTTTAGTTCATTTTCATAGTGAAGTTTCCTGGTACACAGGGTAGGTGCTATTTTTATTTTAACATTTTACTTTATATTCATCTGTTGTTGCAGTCTCCACGTCTGGTGGTGGCACTGTTTGATTATACCCAAGATGTCTCACGGTTTTGTATTTCACTGCTTCCTCAGATACGGAGAAAAAAAAAAAAAAAAACTAGACTGAATACTAAATAGGGGAAGATAGGACACAATAATAATGTCGATTTTATGTGTGATAAGTACAGCTAGGATTTTTATGTAATTACATATTCCATTTGCAGCTATGTTCATGAATTGTAACACTACTATCATTATATGTGAATTTTTATTTCACATATTTCGTGTTGATTTTACACGAACCTACATATTTTGCCATTTTCTTTCTAAACTCTGCTTTTTCGACTACCTTAAAAAATGTTCTACGGGGCAGAGAGCCATTCAAGATTGTCAAAATATACAGGGCGTTGCAAAACACTATCGACAAAACCACGTCATTACATTCCTGAATGAATATAAGGAAAAAGCACAAACCATCTAGGGTGCACAAATGCTCTGTTTCAACTCTATAGGGAATAGAGTTTGGGACAATGAACTTTAGAGCTTAATATTTCCATACCATTAACAGTAGAACTAAAGTGTCATGGTATCCTCAAAGATTTCAAACCTGCTCTAACCAAATATGCATATTCCAAAATTGCGCAATGGATGCACAAGGGATTCCTCTCAAAACACATGCAGGATTCTCAGACATTCTCTGGAGTAAATGTGTCTCGAAATAGGCACGATGACAGGACCACTTGAGCCAGTGATACCTTCCGACATGGAAAGGTCGTTTTCAGCATACAAGTATATCCTTTCTGATCGGCGGCAACCTACGACCGTAGAAAATATGGCAAAATACCTGATAGTGAATAAATGTGTTAGCGAGGTGATTATCAATCATTTACTAAATCACCGTTGTATCTATGAAAAGATAAACGAAGGTACATGTTTATCGCTGCAAAATACGCAATATTTTACGTAAACTGCACAGAAATATGGCAAAATACTATGCATCAAAGCGTTAGTGAGCTGAATAATGAAAAGCTTCTTCATTTATTGGATCACCTTTCTGTATATGAAAAGATAAACAAAGCTAAATGTTTATCCCTGCAGTACATATTTGGTTTATTTGATATTACATAAAAATCCTAGCTCTACTGATAAGGTTTAATGAACAAAATTAATACTACTGACAGCCTTAGTAAACGTAATGCTCGCAGTCCTTGAATTCAGAATAATAATTAAGTAACATAAAAAAATAATAATCACTGGCGTTACAGACCGGTAAGTCCTGAGCCTGCTTCAACGCCATCAGTCCGCACTTGGTGGAACTGCGTCCACCTGAGTGACGACAGTGTGGTCAGCACTGCGCGCCATCTAGCCACGAACAGGCGTATTAATGACTTTCTAGACCGAGTGGCCGTCACGTCTTTATTCACGTGACTCCCCAGTTTTCCTCACGACGCTGGATGGACGCCGAAAAGTGGCACTCCAACCGGAAAATGAACCCGGGACCACGCGGACAGGAGTCTAACGCTCTAATCACTAGACAATGGAGCCCCTAATTAAGTAACATAGACATACTAATTTTGAAGTCAACAAACTACAAACCCCGTTTCACCCGTTTAGAAGATAACTTTCGATATTAAGAATACAACGTCTTAGATGCTGCGGTCAAAAAAAATAAAATATCCCTTAAAGCAATCGGCAAGTCTTTAATTCCTACAGAGATTTTCCTTTTGTACTATTTTGAAAAACAAAGTCAGATGGTGGTGCATAGTATCTTCTACTCTAAAAAAACAAGCCTCCAGATTTTTACCTGCTCATAAATTTGAATGGCCTTCTCGTAGTTCTCCAGTTGAGCTGCGTATTGAGCCACTTTCAAAAGACACTTGTTTGCCGATGAGTTGCTTTCCTCTCCCTTAAAGTAGTCCGCAGCCTGTTCGTAGTGTTGCACTGCTCGATCTAAATCCACTACCTCAGTCTCGTAGATCTCAGCAATTGATTGGTGGTGCTTGGCAGCTATTGTAAACCTTCCCATGTCGGTGTAAACATCAATAGCTTTTAGGAAACAACTAACAGCCTCTGAAAAGAACAGAAATATATACATATTGATATGTTCCTATTAAGCGTTGGACAGGTTAGGTCATTTTATATGGAATCAAAACTAAAGGAAATTAATCTAAAAATTATTTAAATATTATGGTTTAAAAGCTTTGTGAATTGTTTAAAAAGGATTTATTTATGATTTCATGCATTTTGCAAGTTTTTATTACATTTGAGGTATTTGAACTAGTTTCGGAGTTACTCAATAGATGTCACCGCTAAGGTTCACTGTGTTTTAATGGCGGGTAGTTTAAAGAATTACACATGAGTTTATTATTTGATATGTTGGTTAAGGGCACAACAATACGATTGATTAACTTGTGAATTACTATTGCCAAGTGTAAAGATGTGTGCTGCGTGTTTGATTGTAAATGTGTAAAATTGTTTTAAGTTATTGGCCACAGGAATGTAAAACGCCATGTTGGGTTTTCTCATGTAGAGGAAAATACGATAAACCTCTGAATTATTAACTTGTTTTTATTTAGCGTTCAACTCCGTGTTACGGAGACGCTATTATAAGTGCCGGGGTCTGCTGAAAAGCACCGCAGCACTTTATAATAGTTGGCTCTCCGGGAATACGTGTTGTGCTGAGTAGCCCACACTACGTGTAGCAGCTTTGGGCCACGTAAGCTTCCCGTATCATTTTGTTAGTATTACGAACATCCCTCCAATAATCCATTTCGCCCTGAGAAAAAAGTTAGCCGGAGGTAGAAAACAGAATAGGCTCTGTGTTGAGATGGAGAGCGCACAGCAGCAACAATGTCAAAAGTAGAGGACCATTTCAATATAGCGACGAGCTTCATTCTTATATACGTTCCAAAGAGGTTTTATTGCAGATAAATTCTGTTACATAAAAGGTCCCGTTACAATATTAACAATTATTATCATCATAAGATGCTGGCAACATATTTACTTATCTCATGCAAATCAACCAAATGTTCTCACAATTTCTTTTATGAAGTAATAGTATTATACAATAGAAACCTAGTCTTCGCGGTTTACCTCGCTCCGAAAATAATAAATGAAAAATTCAATAAACGATTCGTAACGCGCTACTTCCCAGTAACATGGTAATTTCTTCTTGCTTCGTCGCGCCCATTACATGACTCGTCTCTCTTTGGCGTTGTAAATATTCATATTGCTGAGTATAGGCATTACGTATCTTACAATAATTCGTACTTACTTGGTGTGGTTATGAAGTCCCTCAGTACGGCGTGTTATATTTACAATATGTTTCGAAGTCGAGCATAACTTCAAGGCATTTTGTGCACAGGGAGAAAAGAAAATAGATACATATATAGCGAAAGCAAACTAACTTTAAGGGTTACGAAACTCGCAAATTCATCGTCACAGTAACCAACTGGATCCTATCCTTGGTAAGATAAGTCAGCTTTCATCATGAACTACTTCTCGAAGTTCCCTTCTAACTTTGTCATCGCAACGACGTATTGGTCTTCCCAACGGTCAATTTCCCTCTGGCTTACCAACCACGATAGAATATACAGTATTATTAGATTTCCCCCCCATCCGAGCTACAAACCTGCCCATCTTAGTCGTCGTGATTTCACTAGTCTAATAATGCCCGAAGAATCACACCGCATGTGGAGTTCCTCATTATGCAGTCTCCTACATTCTCTTGTCATCTCGTCCCGTGTATCTTTCTCAAAAACCTTATTTTTTATTTTCAAACACACGCAATTTACGTTCATTAGCCAGGATCGTACTCCAACTATCGCATTACCAGCAGAAAAACCGTGCTGTATATTTTCCATTTCAGCTTTCTTCATATTAATCGCGAGGTTAAGAGTTTCTGGACTAAATATTACGAAAAGCATACAAGATCAAGCTCATCCTTTCCCTTTTGTCACTGTTGCATATTGCCAGGTCTTGTGATGATGCCGTATCTTCATCGTATAATGTGGGCAATATTATAGCATCTCTTTGGTGTTGTAGTGGCCCCACATTATCTTATTTGTAGTGATGATGGTTTTTGAAAATAAATTCTTTTGTGCCATGTCTGTATGAAGGAATAATATACAGGGTGTCTCTAAAATTCACGACCAAAATTCAAAAGATGATTGCGGACATCAAAACAAGTAAAAAAAAAAAAAAGGTTCCTATGAACATGGGTCCGATTTAGCTTCATTTTGGAGATACAGCGTTTCCAACTTGGAGCCCAAAGTCGACCCCTAACAACGGGAAGAAAATAGATAATTCTCAATCAGAAAAGACGCAAAGAATGAAAATTTCGTTTGCGGAAATTTGTTTCTAACGATATGGTGGATATCAAGAGTGAAAATACCATGTCACTAGGTCGTCGATGTTGCCAACCTAGTTTAATGTTTAAAATTTTCAAATGACACTACGTCGTCTTATTGAGTACTGGGCGTCCTCTTTTGATGATAAACAATATACATAAGGCACACACCACCGTGCTGCAAACTATGGATAAGACAAAATGCTTTTCGAGTGCAACACTGCGAAGTGTGTTTAACATATCGTAGGGAAAGTCAAAAACCACGTATACGCATTTTTTTTTACAACTGTGAACTTAGCATCGCGTTTTCCAGCAACGAATTCAAAATGTAGTAGGCTCGTCCCCAGCACCTTTTGAAGAACTCTGAGCATTAGTGTTGCAAACTACTACTACTATTAATGAAAGTAATACTACAAATAAAAATATTCCAAGTCTTCAAATATCACATGCTACTTATTGTTATTACTATAGTAATAATAATAATGTCAATGCATATTCATTAGTAGTACCACTGTTACTATTATTAGAACTACTGCTACTACCGTGGCTCAGACGGTAGTACGTCTGACTACGAACCGGGCGGCCCGGGTTCAAATCCCGACCAGGACACTGGAGACTTTTCTCTCAGTGTTCCCATGCCTGGCGCTCTGAGGTGCACTCAGACTCCTATCAAATTGAGTACCAGACTGTCCTTGGTATTCCTGCGCGTCTTGGGAAGGTAAAGGCGGTCGAGCGTGAGACTGACCACCTCACTTCGTACCGTAGGTCAAGAAAATGTGGAGTGCTATCACAACATCCTCCATGCACCGTTCACGGCGCGTGCGTATCGCACAGGGGATAGCTTTACCTTTTTTTTACTGCTACTACTACTAATAATAACTTACATAAAGATAGTTTGCAACACTGATGCTCAGAGTTCTTCAAAAGGTACTGGGGACGAGCCTACTATACTTTGAATCCGTTGCTGAAAAACGCGATGCTAAGTTCATAGTTGTATAGTACTGATTTTTCCTACGACGATATGTTGTTTGTCATCACAAGAGGATGCCAAATAACACGATTCTTCTTCTTGTGTGCGTATACGGGGACTACTATATTCTTAACATAATTTCTTGTAATTTCGCGAAGTCAACATGGCATCTTCCTCCTGCAATTCAGCAACACACACAGAGTTACTCAGGACGTTTTTATTGCCACTCTCGCAGTTTAGAACACGTTGTCCATGCGGAAACACAACGGATTGTAACATTAAATTCTACCAAAATCAACAGACCTTTCCGGTCATTTCTTCCAACAACTGTACCATTATATTAAAAGACTAATTGATCCTACATAACACAGCTAAACAAACGGTTTCGAAGACCACACAATGAAAAAAGTTAACATATAAAATAGCAAACCATAAAGTACTGTCAACCACACTTTTCAAGCTAATACTCACCGCAATATTTATTCATAAACATAGAAGAACAAATCCCAACCGAATTACTACCCTTTAGAGGAAAAAAACAACTCATTAGTGCGAGGGAGGCTGAACTAACGAAATATTTACTGACGTTAGCGATGAACTCAAGTCACCTAACTCGATGGGACACTAACTATAATCACCTTGGAACCACTTTTTGGCAAAATAAGAGTTAGCACTGCAGTCCAAAACATTGTACTGAGGGGCACCAATCCCAAAAATAATATCTCACAAAACGATCTTTAAGTGGCTAGAAATATTAGAAATGAAATGAATTTATGCAGACTTTAAATGGAACTTCAAACTTTAAAACTGATTTTTTTCCCTCAAAAGTAGCAAAAGTAGACATATTACCTTCAGGTTCCAAGGTGACGATATAGTAATACCTCAAATATTTTTTTCGTGTATATCGCGTATCATCGCGGAAGCAAGCCCCAAGATATGTGAGTCAAGTAGAAAGGAGACAGGAAGAGTATAAAAAAGATGACAGTGAGAGCAAGTAAAAGATGTGTTCACCTAGTTTGAATTTTATTTAAGACTTTTCGGCAACTTTTGGCTCAGGCCGAATGGATGATGAAGGAAGAACTGGTGGAATGCAGGAAGGAGGAGGAAACGGGAGAAACCCCAGAACCCCCCACACATATGGTGTTTGTCTACCACAAAGTTCACATAGAATGAGCATGGATCGAACCGAAGACTCCACCCACCCGAGGTGTGCGCTCTACCACTGAGCCACCGCGGCGGCTAAATAGTATAACGCTCACCTATCGTAATCCATCTGGCATGAGCCAAAGTAGCCTCAAGGCCTAACAAATTAAATTCCAACTGTTGCCAGTTCCGGGAGTGAAAAGTTATGACCAGATAAATTAAGAATGGAAGAAAACAAATGGAAGAAAACAAATCACTAGACACGAAACTACCGATTTTAATTACGGGCTGCACTGATGGATCAATATTGAACATAGAA
>JAGDQP010019049.1:0-14465 GCA_022664845.1 Lepisma saccharinum
TATATATGCATAGTTTTCACATTACTAATAACAATGTTAATTTTACTCACTTTTCTATATATATATCATTTAACTTTCAAAATATTATACCGAGTGTTCATAGAATAAATGTTATACAGGGTGTGCTCAAATTATTGAGACACATTTTTCTCATAAATTTTATCGATACCACTAGGGTATCCGAATAAAATTTATTTTTTAAAGAGCGGCAAATGTGATCGTCTCTCATTGTCAATCATTATTAATTTTGTATTTATTCTTAAATTTTCATTTTTGTAATCATATTTCTATAATTAACTTTTATTTTCACAAATATTTTATTCTGTTGTAAATTCTAAAGGATAATAAAGATGGCGGGTAGAAAATCTCAACACGAACTCCTTTTAGCAAAGCAATATACGGCTGAACACACACACTTACGGAAATTATGACGTAGACCTATTGTTCTACTTTCCTTTAAGCGGCCATTTTGTGCATTTTTAAGACATCATACGATCGTCACGTGAAAGCACTAAGACGCACAAACAAGAGAGCAATGAACTATATTAACCTAATTATTTCGTCACTTCAAGACGGTATATAAAGGACCCCGACAGACCAATCGATCTGCTATCTCACACAGCCGGTCCATGCTGTCACTCGGTACTACAGTTCTAGAAGGAAGCCAAGAAACATAGAAGGAAGTCCAGAATAGTTTAAATCTCGTCTTAAAAGAAGCAGTCAATTTTGATACAAGTCTTGGAAGAACACAACTTTCAGCTTTATTTTCCAAGGTATGTTTCAAGAATTTCTTAGAACATTGGTGCTTAAATAGTTTCATTGCCTGAACGATTCGTGTGCTCTGTTGAATATTTTAGATTTGAATATAGCTTTTCGGTGTGTGCTGTATTTTATTTTGTTCATTAATCTTCGAGTTGAGATTCTGCGCCTTTTTAGGGAAAATGTAAAATCTTGTTATCCATTTCATTCTTAAAGCTAGAATATACTCTATCCCAGAAGTTACCATTATATTAGAGCTAATATCCACTTAACTCACGCTGAACGTCCCTCTCGTATTTGCGAATGCTCAAACCTTTATCTGAGTTACGCTCGAGTAGACTTCTCTTTAGCCCCCAAATAACAAAACCTAAAGTCTACGTAATATTTGCCCCCACAAATAGAGGAATAATTTCTCTATAATTGAACACAATTGCAAGACGAAGCCAGACGTTCACAGGACAAGTTCTAGACGTTCACAATAGTAACAATTGCGATGCAGCTTAAATTCAACTTCAGCTCCATCGCCATGAGGGTGAAGGCATATTTTATTCATCCAGCACCAACGGCTTGGCAAATCAGCTAGTATGAAGTAAAGCTCAAACGAGTAGGAGAATATACATCCAAACGGAAACTGGTGAGAAAGGGAAATTTTGACTCATTTTACCCTCCTAGGTGAGTAATTACATATGCAGTATATGTAGCCTGAGCTTCTCTAGAAGATTCTTAAGTTTGGTTAAAAAGTTTATTTTTGACGATTTTTAACACAATAAAATTTGAAAAAGTCAAAATACATGTCACTATACCACCCACAAACAAAATTCTAATATGTTTCACAATAGTTCGACTATTTTTGACGTAGCAAAAATTGTTTGCATATTTTGTGTCGTTGCTGAGAAATGGCTCAAAACTCATAACGTACCCAATCCTGTCCTTCGTCCGCAAAGGTTTATGTCATTTACAAAAAAAAAAAAATAGTTAAGTGATAATAATAAATGGGTTCATGATTTCTACCAAGTTACAAAACAAAGTTTGTTGGTCGTGGTAAACTTCAGTAGAGCTTAGTACTACTCGTGAGTGCAATCATTGAAACTATCAGAAGGTGAGGATTTTATGTGGCTTGGCAAGTGTTCGCTCTTACTCAATTGATGAAATTTGCACACAAGGTGGCAACTAGTAGCAGCTAAATGTTGGATGAGCTGAAAGTATTTATTCCATACTTCATATTCACGAAAATGCGTTTCAGGATCACAAACTAAATTAATTTGTTAACCAGTAGACGCGAGGATTAAATTTTGGATCATTCATCTCTGCCTTATTTGAAATGTTAAATTTTATATTCGTGGCGGATAATGTATAAAAAATAATACATTATCTTGTGCATATTACATTTTGGATTTGAGAATGTCACACACTATAAGTAAACACCGGCGTCTCAAAATTTTGAAGCCTCTGTTCTGGAAATTAGTCATAAACGTTTCTCTTAATGGTGCAAAAAGAAACTAAAAGTGAATAAAAATTTAAACACATTATATTTTTATTTTAATGATATCACACTAAAAGTAAATGTCTAAAGTTTATTATGAAACCCCCTTTTGAACCTTCTTTGAGAAATACTAAATTTTCTCTTGATGATACAAAAATTGAGCAAAGCTTAAGGAGTATTATTATTTAAACAATTTGGAACAGATGATGTTGGAATATAGTTGACCACTCCATGTTATATGGTACTAAAAATCATAAAATTAAAAAGAATCACACTAAATTTTGCATTTGCATGGTGTCGCGCTACAAGTAGATACCTAGAACATTTTGCAACCTTTTCCTCTGGCTTAGTTTTCGGTACAAAAGTTGTTACTTGTGGTACGCAAAATACAATAGCAGAAATTTCTCAGTACATTTAGTGTTTCTATTTTAAGGTGTCACGCTGGAAGTAAATATCTAGGGCACAAATTGGGAACTACTGAAGTGGGTATTATTTTAAGGATGCATAATGTTTCGATGTGGCACATAATATAGGAACAAATCTCCGCAGTCTGTACTATTATTCACCCAATGCTGTGAGAATAATCAAAGCACGACGACTAAGATTGGCAGGCCATATAGCACGAATGGGGGGAAAACAAAGATTATAGCCCATCGTGGTTGGGAAGACGGAGGGAAAGAGGCTTTTTGTCAGGCCCGCAACTAAATATGAGAGTCTTGAGGAGCCATGGGAACCGGGCTGGAGGAGCCGCCAGAAAAAGAGCAAGGAATGTTGGTAATACAAGGGTGGCAGAAATATGTGCTTCGCCTGATGCCTATAAGGGACAAAGTTCTCATGACTGACTCCCACGTTAAAGGAATGTTGAATAACTGAAGCAAATTTTAGAAATGGGCGTAGCTTAAACGTCATATTCAGGGCACCTCCAAACCAATTGTTTGTTTTGCAATAAACCTGATTTTATGCTTAGTAGTTTCTGAACTACTAAGCATGGAACGGAAAGAACCTTTTAGGGGGTACGTAGGTAAACACAATACCAGACTTTTGTCATCCACGGAACAATAAGAAGTGGAGAATCGAATGCACAAGTGTGTACAGCTGTTGCTTGCATTGTTTCGTACGTTGCTACTGAAACGTTGAAGTATCTCTTAAAATAATGGACATGTAGAAATTGCAAGCAAGCACCTTTTCAGTTTAGAAAAATAATAAGGTTTTCGACGAGAATTGGAAATTTTGTCAGGTACTTTCATGTAATTGTAATTGGTGGAACCATAAAACCGAAATGTTTTGAGATGAAATATAAAAGACGAAAAGTTTCGTAACCAATATTTGATGTTGATTGATATTATTGTTTTTTAAATTGCATGTCTTGAGTTTCCATCTACTGTATTTTCATGTTAATTAGTATAATGAAGTGTCTCAATTAGAAATATTATTCTTATAGTGAACATTAACAACTATACGTATTTAACGTTTTCTTAATATTGCGAAACACAAAAGATTCTTGATTCCAACATTACTTCAACTAATGTCTTACAAAAATATTCCCCTGCTATAAGAGCCAATCAGTTCCTAATTTTTCAAACCGTCTGCCTTGACAAAGTCACATAGCCTTATTTCAGAGAAGATGGGCCAATGTGTGAGATGACCGCACGAGTTCTTTTTGATATTATATGGTTAATACAACGTTGTATACATAGCATCATTTTATAGTTTTATTCTCTGGTCGCTCACATAATGACTTGTTGGGAATATACTTTATCAGAAAACTTTACCTGGGAACATACTTTACTGGGTGCGATGTACTTTATCAAAAAAAGCTATAAGGTAGAATTTACCTTATTGACAGTATAATAAAAAAGTTTTTGTGAGGTATAATTTACTTATAATACAAGTTTCTCTGTGCAAGTAGAGAAACAGTTTTCTCGACACAATTTCTAACATAGAGATTATAATATACCTGTATACCGAAACAATTATACTGTCTCGAGATTGTAAAACAGAAAAGAATTAAACTATATCTAGTATATAGTGTAGGGGCTCCACAGTCAGCGTTGGACTCATGTCCACGTGGTCCTGGGTTCAATTACCGGCTGGAGTCCCACTTTTCGGCGTCCACCCAGCGTCGTGAGGCAAATTGGGGAGTTACGTGACTAAAGACGGGAGGGTCATACAGGATCTAGAAAGCCCCTGATACGCCTGTTCGTGGTTAGGTACGCGCAGTGCTGACCACACAGCCGTTACTCAGGTGAACTCAGTTCCACTTTTTTGAGGATACCAAGACGTTGTTGGAAGAACAATATTAGAAGAGATCTTCGGGAGGTATTTTTTCGTGTTGAGAACTGGTTGACATTGTCCAAGATAGAGAATCCAATGACGAACATTCCTTAATGCACCAATGAAACTGTAAGTTCCGTAAGCCATAGAGTTAGCTAACTAAATACAAAAAGGTACAAGACAAGGCACTTTTGAAGATGTAGCACAACAATTAAGTGTCAATTATAAATTTTGTACGCTTCCCCTGAGTCTTATTTGAGTACTTTCTGTCTATGCCTGCATTTGTAGGAGTACAAGTTACTTTTCTTCTTGTATAAAAAGAATTTAAAAAGTAGGAACAATCTTTACATCTATATCTTGAATTTGTTGATGTCAACTACAGATGATTTGTGTGTGTGTGTGAAAAATGGTGATTTGTCGCAGGTTTCTTTATATGAGTGATGGAATATTATCGTTGGTGATACGAGGGTGATTCAGAAAGTAATGCTTCCAAGGTGATACTTGTGTTTGACAGATAGCACCGATGCAGGTATCAGTGGAAAGCTTGCAATGTCAGCTACAAATGGTGGCATCATTTTTCAACATAGTCAGTCCCCATTACGGGCAACACACTTGTGCCAACGCAAAACATGGTTTTTCGTGCCGTTGTCGAAGAATTGTGGTGACTGCTGGCGACACCATTACCGAACTGCTGCTTCCACCTTTGCGTCACAACTGTAGCGTTGGCCCTTAAGGTGATTCTTAAGTTTGGGGAAGACCCAAAAGTCGCAGGGTGCAAGATTCGGACTATAGGCAGGATGAGGCAGAATGTCCGTGAACTTCAGTGCTGATCATGGAGATTTGATGCTGATGGATTTTGGTCTTTCACAGTTCTTGCCCACCTCCGCACAGTGCTGACGTTAACACAGGCATCCCCGTAAACCACAGTCATACGGCGATGAATGTTGCTGGGCGCACAATCTTCCGCAGTCAGAAATTCAATGACAGCCCGCTGTTTCAACCGGACGTCATCATTCGATGCCATGGATTGCTTCATTACTCGGAAACGAGAAGATATAGGAAGGTAAAACAAGTGACATTTCTATAGCTTAAACATCAGTGCATTAATGATAAACAGTTCAGAATGTTTGCAGCACTATTATCAAAGTAATGGGCTTGTAGGCATTACTTTATGAATGCCCCTCGTATAATAAGGTACAAAATAGTAAAATTCAGAGAATCGTTATATCTAAATTTAAAGATGTTGAACTAAACTAAAATCATATATTGCATCCTTTCATCAAATACATTTCTACAAAATCAAAAAATGATCAAGCATATTAGATTTTTTAAAATAATATTGTTTACAATGAAATTTCTAAACCTATAACAAAGTACTATTGACAAAATATACCCAAACAAACATTTCGTTAAAAATAAAATTAACTGTGAAATGTTGAAATGTAGTATGGTTGGGCTAACTACTTCTCTTAACTAAATACTTTAAAGTTTTCAATTTAGCTGTTTTGATCTTAACTTTCGTTAAATAAATTTAATGTACTAAGTATTATTAAGTATTATTATTTAATATACTACCTATTACTAACTAACCGACCTATTATTTATATTTGGTTTTACGGTTTTCCAAGGTAATTAGACTGTTTGTGAGTTGTTTCATTAAAATTAATTAATTTGTTTTACGTTGTATATACGGTTGAGTAAATGTAAGAAAATTTGTTTTAAGCTGAATAAACAAGATGACAAATACTACACTACACATCGAAAATAGTATAAAAAACTAGATACATTATTGTCTCAGTTTAAGAAAATAAAATACGTATTACAGAGTTTGGAAAACATAGTTCGAAAATTTAAAATATGTTCAACCTAACATATAATATATTTTTGATTGTAATATAAAGCTAGTAGATTACTGCAATAATTGAGTATGCATTAAGATAACAAGCTTATAGAATTTTAAAGTAGTGATGGTCAGAAAGTGATAATATTGGTTTTTGAGATATAGAATAGAATACGGATTTCCTGTTTTGTATTGTATTATGGATTAATAAATACACGCCTTAGAAAGGTGTAAGGATATTCCCAATTTTTAAAGTTTTAATTCTTCACAATCGTAATAGTAATTTTCGAGGTTACAATATATCGTGTATTTCGTATCATAATATACTCTATTAATCATACTCTGGAAAATGCAAATCCTGTGGTGTTGAAATATGCAGAGAATGTAGTAGCTGATGGTGGTGACCCTTAAACTCTATATACTGTTCCAGAGGGAATCCAAGTGCCAGGAGGAAAGCGTGAAAGCATGGTGCGAAGAGATGGGTGTGGGCAACATTCTGCCTTCTTTCTCTCACTCTCTTGATTATATCCACTACCCTGCGGTCAACAATCGCGACACCCAACAAATGACCTACAAACAAGAGGGAGAGACAGGCGTGTCCTTAGGGAGGCTGGATAGTCAACAAAAGAGACGGAGAGGGAGAATGAGAAAGGTGAAAGAAGACAGATTGCAGGGGAATGTCTGAAACTTGAGTCGCTCTCCTATATTGAAATGATCTATTTTCCAGTATTAAGAGAAGACAATGACAAATTGCTGTTTTTGATTTGCTGAACCAACAACAGAGGTAGATAAAATGTGAGAACATGACTCGCCTCGCAAAGCACTTTTCCCTTTTAAAATGAATATAAAGATATCAACTAATATTGAATTACATTTAGTTCTTGCAGAGTTAGAATTTTTGCAGTAAATAGACTATATTGTAACAATAGTAAAATTTCACTAACACGTTTTACATGTGAGTTCGAGCAACTGTTCACGACGGAACAAGCGTTGAATTTGAAAAGAGGAGGTGGCTTCATTTTAACTGACTCAGTTGTACTTTGTCATATCGCACAAGCTTTTTTCTTTTTTAATACAAATGAAAACTTGTGACTGAACTGAAGCTTTGATTTAAACTGTTGTTTTAATGTTGATTGTAATGAACAGATTTTCTCTTGGAATAAGGCACCTATGCGATGAGTCAACTCGCTGAAACTGAAGTGTGTTAGGTGTGCAATATTGACCTCCAGAAACTGTACGTATACGAGGGAATTCCATGAATTAAATATCAGAATTTTTACTACAGTGGAAAATCTGTATCTCAAATCTACAGTCCCTGGACAACGAATTAGATTTTGTTTTTAATATTGAAGACAATTCCGTAAGTTTTATATGAATTAAGCACTAAGCATGGTAAATATAAGTGCTTTTACAAAGACAGACATTTATTCAGAACAAAATGACACTGCTAATATTTTCCTAATTCCCCTTTTTCCTTTATAATATTTTAAACTCTTTTCGGTATACTCCATTTCCTCTTATTGCCAGCTCAGAGATGTATTCTAACGTGTAGTCAATAATAAAATGTTTACTTTCTTTATTAAAATATGAATAATATAAATTATGTTAAGTAATCATTCTTATTGCATCAAAATTGTGTTCCTTATTTCTGAGAGCTAATTTTACGATACACGTTCTTATTAATTCATACAACGAATCCTTAAAAACAATTCGTGTTCTCAAGAAAAACAAAGTATTCCTTGCCATACAATCAGAACACTTTTATTACTTGAAACATGTCTTACCATTTCCAATCGTAACCTTTTTAGGTTTGTAAGGATGAATTTGCCTCGTATCGTCCCATTAGACATTATTCATTTAACAATCTTTTTAAGCAGGTACTAATTTCCAATTACATATAACACCAATGTCAAATTTACAATCACAGCTGTACATTAATGACATTTCCGAATTAGCATTATTGAATATTTTTCAAATCGACATATTCCTATTTATGACTTTCGTTGGAAACAAAACTAGAAACATACACTGTTACACAGTGTGCTAAATACTAAAGAAATATAATCTTTTCGATAGTCATAATATGAACACACATCATATGATCATGTGTCCGTACTTGCGTAGCTATTCCTATAGACTGACCCTTTGTGGTACAATGAACATTCCTGATCTGATTCTTCATTATATTCCATATTTCCTCAACAGGTTTGAGGTCTATCTGGTCTGTTACCTTCATCCTTCAGATGATAGATGATAAACTTAGATGTGTGCATAGTGATCTATTTTGTAAGAATATGCAATCATTATTTGGAACCAACATAAGCATTTGTGGGATTAGTTGACCATCCGGCAGTTTTATACCGCCCCTTTTAATTATCTCGTCAACAAATAAAGAGTTGATCTCTACCCTTTTCAGAAATCACACTCCAAACCATAACATTGTCTGGATGTTTCACCAACACTCTTGTTCACTCCGAAACCACCTATTTGATTGGTCTTTGCCACACTCGTGTGTGCGGATTCTGAATGATACCTACTATGTATTCATCAGAAAAACAATCCTAAATAAAAGATGAGAACAATGAAATCAGGTACTTTACTGATTTGAAAATTTGAATTGGCAATGTTTAAAAGGCTAAAATACTGTGGAAAATATATTTGTGCTGTCATTGTCAACTAATGTGTATAAAAATACTACTTACCTTCGAACATCATCTATTTGCTTTTTGACTCAAGCTAAACTTTTAATCGTCATGGATGGTGTGAACATAGATCTTTTGTGTGGAAGACAGGAACGGAAACCGTATTTGTGCAGGTAGTACGATAGTATTTGTTGGAAATTAGGGCTCCCGTGCAATTTGCTTGCCAACATTGATTTTCTTGTATAGACTTCCAGTATTTGGTGTGCAGAATCAGAAAAGTTTGGGTGCCAATTTTTCACTTTAGTTTTCATGATTTTTTCAATATGGCGGTCAACATGGCGGATACCAGTTTTAGATGGCCGGTACAGGCTCATGTATACATTTTTTAAAAAGAAACTCACTTCATTTTCACCCATTCTCTCTTTGTTAAATATTATACAGCCACTTACAAAAGTAAATGGAGGCTGGAGTTATAAGAAATACTAGCTCTTTCCTCCAAGAGAATGGTTTCACTGTACGCCTAATAGTTATACAACCAACATGACAATACAAATATGCACCAAAAAATTACATTCCAGGACATTCCTCCATTCGGAGGAAGAAAGATAACTCGTTGAGCATCATTGAAAGAACCACGAGATACATAGGCAGAAACTACATGCATATTAAGTTCTAAGATATAGGAATTAATTCAAATTAAAGGAAAATAATAATATGGACATCATGCAGAAATCGTCATTTTACATTTGAACAAAACTTCTCTTGTTCAAACACACGCACACACACACACAGAGAGAGAGAGAGAGAGGACTAGGGGAGCGAAAGCGAAAGAGCGAGGAAGCATGGAAGAAGACGGGGATAGAGCGAAAAGAGAGAGTAGAAAGGAAAGAAAGAGGTAAAGAAAAATAGTAGAAGACATGTAAATAAATGAAATTTTAACGTTTCATGATATACAGTCTGCGTCTTTTGCCTATGCCTCTCTCTCTGTCTTTCGTTTTTCTCCCTTTATGGGATAAATCTATTTCAGTAGCAATAGGGAACATCATTTACAGTGCTTAATTCCTTGAAGAAAATATTTGAAATCCAGGCTTGGAATCGTACCAAGAACCTTTAAAATGAGAGTCTCACACACCACCTGAACACTTTTTTTATTATGTAAAAAATTAAGCAATAGAAAGAAATAGGCAGACCGAAGACGACAAAGAAAACTATAAACAGAACTGCGAAACTATTAGGCTACTGAATAAACTGCCTCTCCTGCATGTATGTTGGCAAGAAAACAAACTGCATGAAATATAACAAATTCTGAGAAATGCACTATATTATATAATATGCATGTAAATGTAAACATACGTGAAAGGGCTCAAAGACCCAAACCTGAATTAAGCACATACTAAATTAAAAGAATTTCAATAACAATTAATCCCAAACCTGAAACAAAATCCAAACACTAATAAATAGCTTCATAATAATGATTAAACATTTAAAATTTATTTTTAATTTCCAACTCCTATTACAATTTGGATATGTACAAATCTCTTGATATAAACTGTTTAAAGTCTAATACATATTCTATAGCTTGAGCCGTCAGCCAGAATAATGTTATTATTCTGGCTTTCGGAAAAACCTCGAATTTGGGCAGAAAAATCCAGGACTTTACCGAGTAATACGACAAACAATATCGCTGTAAGTAACCCATAAATGTAAATTTGGATAGCAATTAAACAATGTTTGGGGTAAATCATCGATGTGCTAACACAGATCACATAAATTGGAGTTAACAACACCGCGCAGATGTAAATTATATTTAGTATGAATGCACATATTGAAATGCAATATTAAAAAATCTGGGTTTTTAACAAATATACGTATATCCTGAAAGGTGTCACTCAGGTTACTGGACGAATACTGTCGTTGTATTAAAGGAATATGAGATAAATTATTGTGTAATAATGTCGTATATCTGCCTTACCGACCAGTTGTCAATAGGTAATCTTGTTGACAAAGCATTAGCCATAACAGTTAATTAGCGCTTCAAATAATACGCTATATTCCTCTATGGTAAGATATTAAGCGGAAAACTAAGATCAATATGAGAAAGTATGTATTCAAACAACTTACCAGAAATAGAACTATAATTATCAGTAACAATTCCCAGTGTGCGATGTAATAATAGCGCATTAGCATGGAATTGAATGGACTTGAGACCAAGACCACATTGTTGCACCGGCGAGTAAAAAGCATTATGATGCACTCGAATGGGATAAGATTCCTACAAATAATAGCCCGTAAGTGTAGCAACACGAGCTTTCGTTTTAGCCAAAATTGGGAACAATTGCATGTTATGCGTACACTTGTTATGTATGTAAGTATTAGAAAACTGAACTCTGGCCAGCAATGTATCGAAAAGACCCCGATAATAATTAATATCACATCCAACTATTTGAATAAGCCTTTGATTATTAGCAGTATAATAGTGTGGGTAAAGATAACACCCAAAAAGGTAATTTGGTGTTTTCCATTACCATATTTAGTATAAGCTCCATATGGTCTAATGATCTATTTGTATGTAAAATTTGAAACCTGTTTTTGTTGTTAGAAATATTAGGTGTCTGCTGAAATAACATCATGTTTGCATGAAATAACTTTCAAGCTCGTTTCGGACAAAGTACAAAGTTTTATCCAAATATTTGAGAACTGATAACTTGACACCATTAAGAGTAATACTTAAGAGCTTATGTCTAATACATTGAATGTAAGGCAGTAAGGCTATAGAAAAATTAAAACAGGACAAAACATCTATTTTCTTGCTACACATCGAGTGGTATCATGAGTCGTTTATTAATTTGTAATCTCATATTTCGGTTGTAATAACAACGAAATATCAAGGTAATATTATGAAGAAAATTCAAAATTTGTATAAATATTTCAAATTTATTGTTTATAAATATTTCAAATTTACGGAATCAAACGCATTGGAGGTATTTTAAACGTATATGCTAAAATCCGCAACGTAATGTTTATTTCTAGCGTGTAAAATCACATTCAAAAATGCTAAGAACACATGCATGGGAGTAGAACAAGTAATATCTGATGGCATAGGGTCCAAAGTCTTTAACATGTATTGTTTAAATATATCCATAAGAGTTCGGTTCATTATTTTATAATCGGCATTCAGCAATGTAATTAACCGAAACTTGCCTGCTGGTTTACTAGAGTTATGTTTAGGTATCTATACTCCAGTGATGGAATTGAAATCAGGGTCCAAAGAGTCTCCTCCAAGGAACCGATTATAAACCTCAATCAATATTGGAGCAAGGTGTGCTTTAAAATGCCGGTAATAAATTTGCGTGAGGGCGCGAGACCAAGACGCAGTGGATGAGTTAAGAGCCTTTATAGCATGTGCGATCTCCTCTATTGTAAATAGCTGATTAATAAGCTGACTCTCCTCATGATTTAAAAGATTCCAAGAGTCCTCGTGAACACAAAACTTATTTTGGCAAAAACATTTCTTTTGAAATAAAGCTTTATAATGTGAACACATTCGTTGATACAAATCAGCGTCAGTATAAGTTTCACCACGAACATTAATAAAACTATTAATGAGCTGCCCTCTCGCCTGTTTGCGTTCGTTAATAATGTGCATTTGTTTTCAGATTCTCAGTAACACCAGCCTGTTGCAGCCGGCTACGGACAATAATACCATTATATCGTTTGTGTGCTAATCCAACAACAGCTTATAACTTTTTGACTTAAATTAATTGAGCATTGTCATTAGGCACTAACTTATTAAAACACAGCAACATGTCATATAAATAATCCAGTTGTACTCTATTTTCTACATTAATCATTTTAGAGAAAGAAATGGACTCAAATTTATTCTTAATTTTCATTTTAAACCACTTACGGCTTAGTAGTCAACTTTCACTCTGTCCTGCTTCATACCTGTTCAAAATCGACACTATTAGATTATTATAATGGTCATGCTGTAAATACTCGCTGTACAACTCCAAATAACAGCAGCACACGAGATGACTAGCACGGCGTCTCACGCGAAACTGACGAAAAAATATTGTAATAAGTCGTTATTGTCTGCACCAGGGTTTGAATTCATGATCCTCTGATTTTCTGTCCTGTGTCTTACCCATTGGACTAGGCAGGCTTCACACCTTCAGACCAACAAGACTTGTTTATTCTAATGATAAGAACAAAGTATTCAATGGAAACTATCGGTGTTTTGTGGTTTATCCGATTTCATAACAAAACAAGTATGATATTTTCCACGTCAAAACTTTGCTTTTATATACTCCAGATAAATAATGAAAGCTGAAAAAATCAATACGGTTTAATTCAAAAACTAAAAACTTTTAACAGTTTCATCAACTAAATAACTACTTGGCTTGATCAGACACACGGAATTACATAAACAAGATAACTTCTAGCGAGCCGAGGATCTCGTTTCTGATTCGCTCCTTGCAGCCAATCCCATACCGTCTACTCAAACTGAATTTTTAATTAATAACAGTCACTAATTCCCATCCACCCCTGTTCCCGCTAGATAACCGTGGGGGGAGGCGCAGCCCTGGTTAGAAAGTGCTGTTAAAATTGTACACCAACTTATTAACAGTCATTTCCATTTGGAGCACCGGAGAAATGGAAAAATTGATATGAAAAAAAAAACACGACCGGGACACTAGATTCCTTTACCACTTCAGTTTTTGAGGTTCTAGAAGTACGATTCACTGAATGTAAATCCCAGTGTTGGCTAGAATGGAATGGCTGTAAATACAACGGCGAGACCACCTAATTCCAGCTAGCAGTGTGGCTCATTGGTAGCACATGGGCTTACGAAAAAAACTGGTTCGATTTCCAGCGGGGGGTAAGATGTTTATTTTTTCTGACATAATATACTTTATATGTCCATATTTATTATTAATAATGGCTGTTCTGCATTTCTCGTAGATTATCTTGAATTAGTAACCATGGGAACGTGGAGAGTAGGTACTGGAAGCTAGGATGTATATAAATAAACGGCTGAGAGTAGGGAGTTTAATGACTAATTAAACAACTCTTTGCTATGGTCTGTGTAGCTAAGTGGACAGCATGTCAGACTCTCATTCTCAAGGTCGTTTGTTTGGTTCCAATTTCGGATTTCCAAATATTTCTTTTAAGGAATTAAGCATTGTAAATGATGTTCGCAATTACACCTGAAAGAGATTTATCCCGTAAAGGGAGAAAGCACAAGACAAACAGAGAGGGGGCAAGGGGGAAAGACGCAGACTGTGTATTCATAAGGGATAACATTTCATTTATTTCCATGTCTTGCGCCATTTTTCCTTGCTTTTCTTCTTTTCTCTCTCCTCTTTTTCGCTCTTTTCCAGTCTTCTTCAAGGCTTTCTCTCTCTCTCTCTCTCTCTCTCTATATATATATATATATATATATATATATATATATATATATATATAT
>JAGDQP010019049.1:14865-35515 GCA_022664845.1 Lepisma saccharinum
TATGTGTATGTTTGAACAAGACAGTATGGGATTTCTTCCTATGTATCTCGTGGTTCTGTACATGATGCTGAAGGGCTCTTTTTCTTCTTCGAAATGGAGAAATATCATATCATATTTATACTGTATATTTTGTTGTCTAACTATTAGGCGTACAGTGAAACAATTCTCCTGGAGGAACGAACTATTATTTCTTATAATTCCAACCTCCATTTACTTTTGTAAGTGGCTATATAATTTTTAGAGCTCTTTCGGTTATTTCAATACTGATCTATAATTTGCGCAATATGTTTGTGTTATATATTTTCCGAAGTTCAATCTAAGGAGTGAAATGAAATTGTGAATGAGAAATCATTGCATCGCCAATAATGGCCAGATTTGCAGTAGATATGAGTTACCATAAGGCTATTATGCTCGTACAGTGGTCCTTAGAAAACTGTATGTTTCTGTTAAACACAATATGAACCTACATTGTATTTGGCCAAATTACGTACATTCGATTGATGTTCGCAATTAATGCTCTATGAATGAACATTTTTTTTTTAATTTTAAACCAGCATTAAATTTTCATTACTAACTGCTACTCCCAATAAACACCATATCATGTCCCGAAAGTCCATATTTGTAGATAAATTAACGTCAGCATTGTAACTTGGGGCAGCAAGTTCACACAGTTTCAGTTACATGAAACAGTTTTGAAATTTTTCACTACTATAGATTTCTAATTGCTTTAAGTGAGGTTTGCATACGTGTACTTAAGGAAACTGATCTTTAATAACAGTACCTTTTAGTGTAAAATGGAAACAATTGAAGAAGAATTATCCATGAAATTACCTGAACTGAATGACACCTGGAATGGTATACAAGATATGCAGGTTACGCAAAGTAGAATTGATCCCACCCAGAAGCCCAGGCAACCCAACCGTGACAAGCTGGGTCCCTCGAGGGTAAACTGTAAGTTAAGAGGTAAGCAGGAAGGATGTTTTAGGACACTCCGCAAGTTGCTATGCAAATATCGTACCCAGTACTACGAGTTTGGGATCGGAAGAGAATACGAGACAACATACTTCAGAACCAGACTACAATTTGGTCGAGTTTACCAAAGCACCTACTCATTTCCAGAAGAATATTGCATCTATACTACATAGGACAAGACTAAGTATCAAAGAGGTTACCAACCACTATAAACAGTTAATACCGAAGTTGATAGGTAAATGGGAATCTGACTTGGACGACTGCAAGGCCCACTTGAGTCCGGTGCTCACGAAGAAAGTGGTCTAGCATGCCAAGAATATCGTGTTGTATTTGCTGGCGTGGTCCTACAAGGAACCAAGAAGACTCGAGAAATCTGTTCAGTAAAGGCAGATGACAGCCCAGAAGGACAAGTAAATGTCACCATCGAGTCGCCTCATGAGGGACCCCAAGAGGACAGTATGGAAATATTGAAAACTGCAACACGTTAATAAGCGAAATAAAAGAAGTACCACAGGAGAGACCCATAGCCTCCTCAAGTAAAAACCAAACGAAATATGTGGATAAATACTTAAAACGTTTTTTCATAAACCTGTTGCATATCCCAGCCACAATGGCTAGAAGACACTTCATATTTTCTGCAGAAAATTAGAAGCGTTATAAGAATGGGTCATTAAAGCTTAATAACTACAGACACAAAAACTTAATAACAAGCATAGGAACTAGAAGAGGATAAAACCAGTTTCAATATAATACAACTCAAAATTCGATTGGCTAAAATGTTTGCAGTGAGGAAGCATGGGAGCCACCATCCAAACACTAGTACAGAGGGGCCTGGAGATTCTAATGTACAAGAACTATAGGTTGTTAGATTACATCTTAGGAACATTTGCTGTTACGATGAATAAATAGAATATTATATAAACCGCTTACACAATAAAAGCAGGAGGACTTGAGTTCACACTTGAGTGTCGAGCCAAATCAAGATTAATGTCTTATGGGTTAATGAAGAGACCAAACGGACGTATATAATAAGCTTACCTCAAGACATGACATCTTTAATTGAAGACTCGGTACACCCATGTGCTTAATGACTCACTAATTAAGAGTCAGACATTACATCTGAAATGAATTGTAGATAATGAACAGTGACTTGAGAAAAGATTAATAAAATTAAAAAGAGTGTTTCTTTCTAGAGGATATAAGAGGAAAAGGGGATAACAACTAATAAAAGAGTTTTCGAAACCAGTAGGCCCTGAGGAAAAGAGAATGTGAAAACAAAGCTATTTTCCCACAAAATAACAACAAACTGAACAAATGAAACCAGACTTCTGGAAAAGAATCAAGAGGGATTCTAGCAGAGAAAACTGGTGGGTGAAGACGCTACGAGATCCACCGTTGATCCCGTGTAAGACATCAAAAAATTTGGAACATCTAACACAAGTCGTTTTCACCCAAAACGATTGACTAACATACAAGATTTCAACCAAAAGAAATCTAATACACGAAAATTAAATTAAAATCATACCAAAACACATGAGCAAAAGTTAACTCAGTAAGCTTGAAAACGGTTGTTATGAGGACTAGAATCAGACCAAAACCACGAGATAAAAAGCTATGGAAACGAAAATTACAATGTTAATTAACTGAAGAATGGTGTTAGAGAGAATTCAGAGGAATTCTACACCACGAAGGAAACGAGAAAGAACGGAACTTGACGATGAAGTAGTGTATCAGAGATGAAGCAACAGTACTGTGGCATAAGCGGGAGGGAGACGCTAAATAGAAATATTCAAATGCAGAGAGACAACTGGAATTTAGAAATAAACACTAAATCAAATCAAGGGACCAAAATAGATCTGTAACGGAAATTCTTGAATTTGATAAACTCATGGAGAAATCCATAAATGGACTCACTGAAACCCACTAGGCGAAAGACGTGTACATAATGTACACATCCATCTAAAAACATATGAAAACGGTATTTTATAGTCTTCTATAAAGTAATTTAACAGTTAGTGCGAGATTTATATATAATTTCCATACAGTACACACACACCCATTCACAAAACAGATAAGCACTTAAGCATCTAAATAGTAAGCAAAAACGGCAAACTTACAGCCACACACGTAGAAAACACGTATATACAAACGGAATATTTAACCGATGTTAATCCACCACACGATAAATCTTCGGTATGTACTTTTGGTCTAGTTTAGTAACTAAAGACTTCGACCTGTCACAATTAAATTTCTAAATTCCACAAACAATCATGCTCTAGCTGGGATTATAATTCAGAACCTTGGAGACGTTGGCCTGGTGCAAAAAAAAACACACGACTAAAGCGATTGGCACAGCTCCACGAGTCATCGAGACAACACATCATGCACACGTATATAGGGAGACGTCCTTAAATGAACAGAGTATCTACGACTGGTCTGCATGCCTCACCTCACACTATAAAATATTAAGAAACGGGTGAAACTGAGGTGTTCTGAAGGTGGTCAAAGAACAATTGTGAATAGTTTATGTGGGCGTTTCATGTCTTTATTTCGGGGATTAAAAAGAAGAAAAAAATATTTAAAATTTCTCACCTTAGACTTTAGGAACCCCGTGAATTAGTGCCTGTCATATTGAAAAATACGTGAGAAGGAAAGCAAAAAATGGCACCCAACCTTTTCTGTTTCAGTTCACCAAATACCTGAAGAATGTGCAAAAAATAAACTTGGGAAACAGACCGTACAAATTCCACTGTACTAAGACATATACAGACTGGTTTTGTGGTGATATTGCATCCTGCATCACTTTGTATCTCTGTTAGATCTTTTGCACTTGCATTTCCGTTGTGCAAAGCAAATTTTTGTAGGTGCCTTTCTTGTCTCGATGTTGTTTGTCTAACTCTACAACAATTCTTACGTGTGTTTGGGGGGACAGGTTAACCAAGTTATATTTTCTTTTTTATTCTTTCTACATTTTGTGGAGAAACATTACACTTTTAGCACATTCACATTTTATGGAAACTCAATGTTGCAATAATCGTAATTTATCTTGTACTAATATTGTTGATTTATGATTTGGCACAGTGAGAGTTTTTCACTTCAACACTGTACCACTATCTAATAACAATTCAGTATAACCTAACACAAGGCAAAGACGGTTGAAACCGTTAATCACAACACATGTATGCATAGCAATGATTTACAAATACATCACTGAAGGGCGTATGTTCCAGAACTATAAGACAATAAAGTCATCCCTGGTCTTGAATGTATGAACTAATGCCATCTACCAATTGTAGAGGTAAAACAATAAATATGTTCCAAACAAATTATCCCAAATTTCAGAGCTGAAAAATTATACCAGAGCTAAAAGTTTCTAATTCGTTGTCCAGGAACTACAGTTGTAGAAAGGCATAAGTCCAAATTTGACCAAATTGAGATCAATTTAGTTTTGTTCAGATTCAGGAAGACCTAAAGGAATGGATTATTGTTGCTAGAATGTTAATAGTGTAAATAAATAAGTACAGTATGCAGAAATTTTGAAATGTGTTTAGTGCCAGAAGAAAGTAGATCCAGATTAGCCCTATCTGATTTTGTGTCATGGAAAATGCAAGTTTACAATCACATACGTTCCTTTGGATCATAATTCCGGTTATTTTAAAATGTTTAAGTCCACGTTGGCGTAGTATTAGTCAGCCTATGAGAATTGCTAGAATGGTTATCAAGTCAATGCCTATTGTTCCCTGTTGAAATAATTTTCACTCGCAATACTTTTTGTGAACTTGTTACACGATACGATTTGCTTTGCTTCATTACATGGGCTAAAATAGAATCGTTTTAACTTGGTCAATGTTTTGTGATGATTTACATTGATATCCGTGGAACGTTTTCATAAAACGTACTTAGAAACAGTGCTTCTTTATAACACTTTTGTACTCATATGGCGATATTCTTTATATTCTGCCTTATTATTACTAATGTGTAAAATTGGCAAGTTTCTTGTTAAGTTTGTATGTGTGTTACTTCTATGCAATTACTTGGAACTTTGTTGCAATAAAGCACTTGTTACTGATATCGAAAGTGCTTGGAATTATCATTCCTATTTCAAGCAGTCCTTCTAATACTGATAATTCTCTTTTAGTACAGTGAAATTAGTGTTTGAAGGAAACGTTTAACATAAAAAAGATTAAACCCATTGGAATCTTTTCCACATGTTGCTTTCATTAACCCACAGAAGAAACAAAATGCAGTTGTGGTTTCGCGCCATTTCAAAACAATGATCGGCCAGCTTTCATTTCCCATCTACACTTAGTTGATGAGGAATAACTTCTAAACCAACTGAAGCAAAAGATTCGTTCTGTTTTTGTTTCATTTCTAATATCACGGGCAATATAAAGAGTTATTATCACTATTTCTCCACGACTAGCTACTTTTACATAATTTTAGGATAAAATACAGAAATGTGATTTGTGTTGGGTAATATATTTTGTTCCTTACCTCATGCTTTACCTCACCTTTTCCTTACAGCAGAGTCAAATTATGAGAAAAATGTTTGAACAAAATGTATATGACATTTTATCAGCTTTACAATTATGTATATACTCGTATTGCCACAATGTATAATGTTATAACTGTGAAGATCCTGACACACGAAAATGAACGCTCTATTTCAATGGAAGTAGTCCAGGGAAAATACGATTTTCTAAAATTCATTTTTTCAATTGTTTCGATATTCTTGGACGTATCCGCAGCAAACTTGGTATAAACATTAATCGAAACTATAGAAAAATTAGTGTGTGTCGCTAAGCATTCATAGATCAGTGTTGCCAACCTATTTTAAAATTCAACTTATACAAATCTGCATGCGTCCATTGATTTATACAGCAGTTCGCATGCATTTGTATTTGGTACTGAAGATGGTCACACAGGCAGTCCGGAGATAGTGCAGTTGTTGGCGTTGCCAACCAATTTTAAATATCAAATACTTCAAATTACTCCCATAGCCGTTGACAAATCTGCACCAAAATTGAAGAGCGAGGCTGGTAAGACTTTTTTTCAAGTATATTTTGTGCATGCCATAATTATATTGCCAATTATATTTGCTTTTCTGTTTTAAAGTACGATGTATTATTGATGGTAGCTAACAAAAATTACATGTGCGGACTCAACCAAGACTGGAATAGGTAAGTTTAATTAATGCTTCAAAAGTAACTAAAGGTTATTAAATTCGAACTCCAAAATCGCTCAATTTTATGTGAAGTAATCACTTTTCCGCCAGACTGTGTTTACCCCCCAAAGTCTCGACAACGCCCCCCAACTTTGAGAGTTTTGCTGTAAAAAAAATCGATTGAAACCGTACAAAACTTCACTTATACCCTCCCAATTTTGACTCTACCCGCCCATACCAAACTGAAAATCCTGGCGGAAACTCAGGTTGTTCACATTTTAGACGAGCGAAGATGTCACAATCTTAAGAGTATACTTACTCCTGAAGGGTGTCCTATATTCCATTTTCAAAAGTTGGCAACCCTAACGATGGATCATAATAGTTAATTAAAGTCGGTAAAAAAAAATCTACGTAGCTGAAGAAAATTCATTGTGGAAAAATAAATATAATGTGACGTAGTTTTTCTCTTTATATTTTGCTTCCTATAGACAAGCTTTTTCTTTTCTAAAAGTAAATAAAAGAAGAGGAAGGTAGAGCAGACTTTAGTCACCGTTTCCCGAGTGCAAATAACTGTGAAATACGCCACGCGTGAAATAAGCATCGAGAATACGTAGAGAATTGCAGGTGCACTAGCCAGAAAATAAGGTGCGTGAGTGGAACAACGTATCTGTTGAAAGCATGGTAGACGTACATGCATTTGAGACCAACTCCAAACGCACGACTTGTTTATCATAAAAAAACGTACAGAAATAGTAGAAAAAGTACGAACGTATATTTTTTTTTACTGGAAAGTCTTCGTTACTGGGAAATTTTCGCTAATTTAAGCATTTTGTTTAAACAGCTAGCAATTGTATTCAGAAATACACGAAAACATTCATATAAGTAAACAACTTGGACACAACAGGATACTTTTTCAATTTTATTTTCTTATGAATGACTAAATTGCATACTTGCAAGAAATTATACTTGCATCGTTTATTGTCTAACGTTTACCTTCTATTCCAGTGGCCGACCATCTTGACTGAAGGTTTCCAGAGGGTTTCCTCAGTCACACCAGGCAAATGCCGAGATGGTACCTTCAAACAAGGTTCTAGCCGACATCTTTCTGAATCCTTTCCACTCCCTTTTCCCTGCCTGCGCCGTAGATGCCTAAAGTTCATAAATCAAATTCAGATTCAAATTCAAAATTCTAACTCCCATGTGCTTGTCAGGTAGCTGAAGAATAATACAAACGCAACGAATTTGATACATTTTTAAAGATAATTTTCCAACTGACATTATGAGGTTAGATAATCTATTTCATAACATAATTTTCCAAATATTAGGAACAACCAACATGACCTAGAATGGATAATATTAAAAGTCAACTTGACTCAGTCAACTTATTGAAATTTATGATGGTAAGACTTTCATGCAAATTTTGAAAATCCATTTTTACTACTGAGTAAACACAGCTTGTAACTTTCGAAATACAGTATACTTTAAAACTAGATATAGGGTAGACCGGGGCTATTTGGGTCAAACTTAAGAAAAAATGCCACTGCGCATTTAATATGCGCACCAGTACGCTGAACCTGCCTTCAGTTGTGAGTTCGTTGGCAAAGGAGAGGGTTTGTGTGTCTTTGATCTGCTGCTTTCTTATCAGTTGCTGTGAATTTGCAACTATTCTGATCAAGATGAGTTGCAATAATTCATATTTTGCTCTTATATAAAATAGTGGCTGTATGATATAAGGTGCTGAACCCATGTAAAAGCAAATATTTGTAAAATTATTACCGTACGCGTAAAACAGAACGTCAGTATGTTATAAACGCCATTTTTGGTGCTCTCCTTTGTCTAGTGTGAAAGTAGTACGTTTCTACGTAAGCATGTGCGAAACGAGGCTATTTGAGTTAGGTGTAAACTTATGTGAATTTATTTAATTTTGTATTTATGGTTTAGACTATATGATGCATGTATGTAAAACAAAACATTTCATTTTCTTTTTAGATGGTACGGACGGACAAATCAAAACATAAATACAACAAGTGAAATAATGAGGACATGGGGAAGGCCATCCAAAGTGTAACGAAAAGTGATTTGAGTTTACGTGGAGCTTCACAGCTCTGCAATGTAAATTTGAAACTTTGCGAAGGAAAGTGCAGGTCGAAAGGTTGAAACTAACCTTGGGTGATAATGATGAAATAGTTCAAAGTGCAAAACTAAAAGCCACAGGACAGCCCACAGTACTGACAGAAGCACAGGAGGAAGAGTTCGTGTTGCGAATTTTGACTCTCGCGGGAAAAAGACTAGTATGCACCCCTGAAACGAGTCGTAAAGCTGTGCATCGATATGTAATTATAAATCAAATTCCGCATCCTTGGAAACACAAAGGATTAGATGGTGAAGATTGTTTTTCAAGTTTCATGAAAAGACTTGAAGTTGTGAGTGAGTTTTCAAGAGCTCGTGCTGAGGAAATTGATAAGGAAGTCGTGAGTGATTTTTTAACCGTTGAAATCTGTTACTTTGATGATTGGAGTCAACACAAAACCACAGCATATATGCAACGTGGATGAAACAGGGTTTTCTCTTAACAACAACCCAAATAAGGTCATTACCAAGAAGGGGAAAAAGAAGTGGTTGCTCTCACTAGCGTCGAAAGAGGCGAGAATGTCATTGTGATAGTCTCTTGCAACGTAGTTGGACAATACATCCCACCATTTGTTATCTTTAAAGGTCAGCGTATGAAAGAAGAATTCGTCAACAACTTACCACCGGCTTGTCATGTTTTCTTATCAGATAGTGGAAATGTTTATTAATGTTTTGTTTTCACAAATTATATAGAAACGGGTATAATTTAAAAATATACATGAACGCTAAGGTGATTAATCTAAACAATGTTGATACAACGAAAGACCCAAGTAGCCACCTGAGCGACCCAAATAGCCCCGTGATTATTACTAGTCTCGAATCCTGCCATTTTTATTTTAAATTCGTTTTCAGAATTTCCATGACTTAACAGGTTCTTTATTCTTTAATATGTTGTACTATAATAATGTACGTAGATTATGGCATAATTATTTCAACTCTAAAGTATTCGGGTTTGGGAAAGTTTGACTTTTCTCTTATTATACTCAAATAGCCTCGGTCTACCTTACTGTTCTTGTTCAAGTTTCTTCAAGCGACAGACTCGATAATTCTTTGTGTTAATGTACTGGAACTGACTATTTTAGAGCGATTTGTGATTTGAGCGATCTAATTTTACATGAATTTTATGTATTCCTTGCAACTACTCCCATTCAGAAAAAGTAACTTGAATCCAATATGGTGGATCCAAAATGGCGAACGGTGAGTGTCAAAGATGTATATATTTGTTAAAGATGTATACGTTGGTTTCTTTCATACTGCATATGGCAGCATTCATGCTCTTTCCTATCTACAGTAATTCAACGGGTGATTCCACATTATTTCATGAAACAACTTAATATTATAGGCGGTCTATCATATTCAATAACTTGCAAACGGTTAGAGATACTGTAAAAATAACTATACCAGTGAATTTCTGTGAAACCTTTACATGATATATCATTTGTACCTATTCTCACTTCAACTTGAATCCAATATGGCGGATTGTGTGTGTAACATGTTTCAGAGAGCAATACTTGAAACAATTTGTTTTGTATATGCCCACATTCATGTCCAGTTCTATCTAAACAAAAACGAGATCTACTTGAATTATCGACGTACGGTAAATTAATTATTGTTACTTGTCTTGAAAGCGTCTCATTTATGCAGTTCTTGACTCTACTTTACTTGAAAGAAAGAATTTTTTGGAATCCCTTTTTTCCTTTGGGGAATCCCTTGTGCTCTGCTTGTACTATAGGATTTTTAAATATGCATTTTTGGATAGCCCGGCTGTGACTTCCTCTAATATTTTCTGAACCGCCTGCTCTTCGAATTTTCGTATTCGAAATAATCAGCTCTGAAGTTCATTTTGCCACGCATTCGACAGCCTATAGCTCCGAAAGGACTGAATATTCGACACCCGCTTTTATCAACTTTTTCTTATTCCAATCTCAAGTATTCACCCTTGAGTTTGTTGTACGCATTAATGGAATACCCTTTGTATGAAAAATTAAAGTATCTTTTCCTAGGCTGTATTTTTGAATCCACAATGGGTAGGTATCGCGCGTTCGAATTCTGCTGCCAACCGTCCTGATTGAGGTTTCAAGAATTTCGTTCAGTTTCACCTCACGAACGACAGGATGGTATCTTAATCAAGACACCGTCCTGTACCTTCCCATATCCTATCCTTGCTAAAGAACTTAGAAATGTCAAAAATGTCCTAACATGTATTTTATGACAAAAAACAGAAATAAGTTTTGTTTTTTTCCTAATTAGATCTTACATCATCAGGAGATAAATTTTGGCGGAGAAAATTTTTAACATTTAAAGAACTACCCACGTATTCATCGTAGCGGATGATTTGTAGTGTTGCTTTTCTCTATTGTTAGTTTTTAGAAATGACATATTGACCTGACGGGTGGACAGATATACTATTGTTTGATTAATGCTATTATTTTACTATTATTAATATTTTTGAACTGTATTTTGTAAATAACCACATTAGCGTAACTAAATAATAATAAAAATTAACAATTATTATTATTTTTAAATGGCGAACAGACAGAGTAGAATAATTTGTTATATTGTGAAGGTGGGGAGGGGAAAAGGAAGGAAGGGAAAATGGAGGGGCGCTAGAAGTCATGGGCCTAGGGCGCCTAGACGCATAAATCCATTCCCGATCATTTCGTGAAAAATGAAAAGTTAAATTATTGAAGGAAAAGTTAACAACACAACGGGAGTTTACGAATACACCAGATAATTGTGATGAGATAAATATGAAAAATGCAACAGACGAAATTGGGAAATGGCAAAAGGAGAAAATCCAGTGAATTTAGTGATTATTTACATTTTGACCGGGGGAAGAAAATAAGGACTGAAAATTGGATGCCGAGTGATACAGGTAATACTGAATTTGAAAGTTTTTCGTAAATCAGAAGCGTTCCGGATTTTCACTTCTGAAATATAACAACCCTAAATTTGGTACTGGGAAATGCCATAAAGGTAAACCGGGTGACGCAGCTTTCACCAATTTGCTGTCACCAAGACATTTATTTTAGTTTATTCAAGAAATTCTTCTAAGATTTTTAGATTGATTAAGCCGTATCATTTTTTGTTTCCTTTTTATACACTTTAATACGAGCTCGTAAAAGCTTGTTTCTTATACAATTCTTTAACTATAAATAATTTAATGTCTCAGGCTTCCAAAAAAACTTTAATCTTTATTATGTACTATAAATGATTGACTTCATATTTTCGCATTCTTTCCATTCCTGCTACAATGGTGCTTTCTCATTGTGTCTTGCCACTTCATTAGAACAGTCTAATTTCTCAATGCATCTTGTGTACTGTTGAGGATCAAGCCAAACCAATTCCTAGCATTTTTCATTCTGACAGCTTGAGACAAAGTTGACTAAAGGTCATACAATTTAAATTCAAATTCTTTGTTATGAACAGCATGATTTGGAAACATTGACAGTTGCGGCGCCCGAAGTATATGCCCGGTTCCTGCAACCTAGTTTGGTGCAAGTACGGAAAAACGGAATGGGAGTAGTTTAAAATGTTACATTTTTATGAATTAGTTAGCGACAATGGCAATTGAGTTGCCCTGAGCACCTCTACGATTTGTCCCAGTAGTCAAATTTGAAGTTTTATGCAGATACGACCAACGGTATGGGAGTAATTTGTTTTTCTTCTTAACGTTAGCAACTGTGTTGTTTTTTGACAACTGTATTGTTTGCGATCTCTGGAGTACCTCTATTACTTTTCACATGTATGCCAAATTTTATATAAATCAATTATTTCTATGAGTAAACATATTTGAATAAGTTGCATTTTTAAAAGTTTGCTATAAATCTTTGATGTAAGTCATTGTATGCTTAGTGATAATTATTTTTTAAAAACCCTTGATTTGGGAAAACTCTTCTACCAGGGTAGGTACGATTGGGTACATTAGTAGGAAAGACTGCGCATGAGTACCAGGGTAGGTAAGATTGGGTATATGAGTAGGAAAGACTGCGCATGAGAATAGAATAACATTCGATAGTACGAACCAAATAAAAACTACTTGCTGTAATCCAAAACATGTACTACAAACAGTTATTACCTAAAGCAACCTGAATATTTCTATTAAATGTTACATTCTTACTCTTGGCAGTATTTATATACTCTACTAATACAATCGTAAGTGGACAGAGGAGTAAAAAATGTTCTTCACACAATATATTCCTTCGTCAAGTAGTGACGTGGACCGAAAATGACACCAAGATCTAGCCCTGATTTATACATAATTTTGCGCAATCTGTCCTCTGATTGTATTGAACGAATGTACTGCGCAAACTCTCCTACTTGACGCTTGATCCAACTATCTTAATTAGAGAGGAGAGTTTACGCACCACATAGCTTCAGTGCCTCTTTCCAGAATGACCGCAAATTGCGTACAACACTAATTCTTCCAACGAACTGGTTCAGGTACATCTAGATTTATAATTAATTCACATTAAAACATTTCCTTTGAAAATAGGCACAACGCTTATGAAAAGTCAAGCTATTTACTTGTGTCGTAAATGTACAAAATTGATGATAAGTTCCAACGACCGTCTACTATTAACACAGGAATTCAACTGACGAATTTGCCGGTAACGTATTTACTTTTCCTCCACTCGCAACATTTCAGTCTAATTCCTTCTTATCTTTCCAGAACTTGCGCAATGTCTTCTACCGCGCAAACTCTCCCGGTTTTACCATACGTACTTGGATGACAACATATTCCGGGACAACCTTTTCCAAAGTTTCAATTTTTCTGCTTCTATACTATTGAAACCAATAAGTTAAATTAAATTAAAGCTTATAACACATGTATATATTAGTGTCCATCTCACTGAAGGTTTGTATAATGTAATGTATATTGTTCGAGAGAAAAAAGAAAAGATCTTGAAACGTAAGTCGACAGTAACTAGGTAGCATTCGTCAACATCTAGCACGACCAGTCGTTTTAGAATTTTCACTTTCCTTGCTTTTTTATTTAGTCAAAGAGCAATGGCATTTTTGTGTCATCTTGTATATGCACACCTGCGACTTAAAAGGGATGGAAAGGGGATTTATAAAAAAAAATAGCGATCTTCCACTTTGAAGAGATGAAAACTTTTCTTAGGAGCTTTAGTTTATTTATAAATAATGTTACTTTATACGTAATGTCATTTTCAGGGGCTTGCATGGGTTTTTGGGGCGCAGATGTTCTGACTCAGTAATAAGAAACAAGGGTGCACCAACTTAAAGTTGCAGGGGGCGCAACGACAGTTACGCTACTGATAATTTTATACAAATAGCCTTGTAATTTCAGGAATTTGGACCGCCTTGTAAACATTGTCTCAATTTAGATAGGGGTGGGCTTTTAGTGTCTCAATTGTGATAAATTCCGCGTCAAATGAGACCAAAATCAAATTTATACCAATTACTTCAACCTCGAACGCTGCTATGTCCTGACCAACTGTACGCGTAAGCACTGAAACGGTCTTCAAAAAGTTATGACAAAAAAAAAAAACAAGGAATATCTGTACTGTTACTAGAACTTGATTAAACATGTACAGCAAACAGAAATTCTGGTTTATGGCAACATCTATGAAAAATCATATGAAAATAATAATTCACTAATGCCATGTTTTACTTCTGGCACTTCGAAACACCACTTCATGAACGGCAATCCTCATGCGTAGTAAGTCGAATCAAACACTGTCAAGCGGTTTTATCAGAAGATCTAACCGTTCTTTGTCACTAATGTGCTCAAGTTGAATTTCTTTCTTCAATACTCATTCACGCACTTAAAACCGTCGAACTTCATTATGCTTTAATCTTTCGTTATATTTATGATACTTTATTGGACTAACGCTATCCACATAAATGTAGATAGGCCTAAAGAATGCAACTTAGAACGTTGGGATAGTTATCCTAATAGTTATTTTTCAGCTAGAGCAGATCTTTTGCACCTTCACTGACACCACTTATCTCAGTTCTTTCGTAAAAAGTGCAACTACCTTTCGGAGTTGGCTTATTCAAGATACTGCGTTGTCAGTAAATGCAGTAATAACATCTGTACTAAGCGTCTTGTTTCCTTGTCAACAACAAAATCAGCATTACTGAAAACTTTAAATTATGGAGTTTTTCTTCTTGTATTTGATACAGAAGTTTGTTGTTCCCTCCAGATACCTGCTAAGGTGTTTGGTATTGCGTGACGTAATCCTTTCTAACAAATGACGAACTCAGGCCATGTATGTCTGCCTGACTCATATATGTGCAGCGAAGGAGTGTTGTTGTCCGCGGTATATTTTATAAACATGGATCTGGAAGGAAAATATATTTGTAAATATTCTGTGTAATCTCTTTTACAGGTGTTCTACCTTCTTCCTCTTGTTTATTAGATGGCTACTTAGATTGTTGGCTTAATCAATATGTGATTCTGGTTTATAGTGGCGGACATATATAGTTTAACTAAGAGGTATACGATTAGTAGTGCATGCTATGATATTAATATGGTGGTTGTTTATTATATGAGGTTGAAGTGTACTGAATTGGTTTACTATTTCGTATGAGATGTTAGCATGAACAAGCTTATGTGTTCAATATATGTGGCGATTAACCTGCATGTGTTTTACTGGTACTAATATACTTTAACGTCTACACACTTAGTTTGATTAGCCCAGATAAGTAAGTTCTTCTTCATCCAGCAATATGTAGGTTAATTATAAAACTAAAATAAGACTGAGTCATTTTGGAAATTTATGGAACGAAAAAACGATAACAAAAAAAATAATAATATCCTCACAAGTAGTTAAAGAAAGGAAAAAAACATAAAGTAAGCGAATAGACCAAAAGAAACAAAAAATAGTGAGTCTTTCAGAAGAAATTTTAAAGTAGCTATAGAGAACGAAACTTAAAAAAAATATAAATTAATTTTCATTGAATGGTTAACCAAATGATGGATTTTCCCTACTTCCTAAATGGAAAGTCAGGTTGTTAATTTAGCTTGGTTTGAATAGCAAACCACTTTTAGATTTCAGATTTAAGAAATGTCATCCCACAACTTTTGGCACCTCGTTTTCAACCCCGCTCCTCTCCTTCCTCCGTTGATTAGGCTAAAAAAGGAGAAAGCGACTTAGGTGAGAGATTTTCTTTTATATCGTCTGGAAAGGACGAAAAGGGAAAATCAAATGACTTGATTGAAACAGAACACCGAAAGATAGTCGAAGGTGAGGGAAATTTCAGAGGGAAAATTCAAAGGATTCTTGGAGATTAAACAACCTTCAATTGAGCAGAGGCCAAAGGAGAGGGAAATATATAGCTACTAAGACAGAGTAACCGACAGAGAGATGTGCAGATATAAAGAAAGAAAGTAAACACGGAACACCAGCAATCTCTAGTATTGACAACGAGGATAAAAGGAAATTGAAATGAGAAAACCCTTTTCTCATCCGAAATAGAAAGAAAAAATAACGAAAAAAATAAGCAGACGAGCGAAGAGGTTAAAATATAAAACGATCTCATTTTCAAATTACGAGAGAGACTTTAGGTGAGGAACAATTGTCAATTCAGCTCAAATGTAAAGCCTCGAAATTCTAAAGTGATTAAAGCCTACTATTAGCATTCGCTTTTGTCAAAGTGGAAGTAGAAAAGGAAATACCCTATTTCTGCTTCTAACCAGGTACAACTTAACTGCCTCCCTTCTCTCCCTAACTTTTCGTTGCCACCCACCTTTCTCTATCCGTCTTCTACAAAACCACCAACAGAACTGGTTGGTTGTTGAGAGAAATACTCCCCCGCTCCTTTTCGTAATTAAATCTGGTGCCAAATACAAGAAAACAAAAGGGAAGAAAGAGGTGGTACAACACTCTTTGAAGCCAACAACACCAGGATAAAATAATTCATCGAACGAAACAAAAGAAGAAAGTAAGGAGCCATGAGTTGTAAGGGCGGTACTGCAGATTGCAAACTGAACTAGGTATGCGTACACAAAATGAAATTTTCTCATAAATCTGTTGGGTGAAGTATTCAAATATACTTGGTACAGTTCTCAGAGATATTGAACAACCTTACCAGGGATAATGTATAGTTTTTTCTCGTCTAGTAGTTTAATCGTGAACATTCTCTGCTGCTAAAAATCGTGATTGATATATTCTTAACTTCATAAACTATGTATTAGCTTCGATCTTACAGTGTATTAGCTAGACATCCATCAACATTGAAACTTTTGACTTTAACTAGTATTTCATAGCAATCCAAAATAGCACTTTCCGGAACAATTTTGCACGCAAATATTTCTTAAAAATCGAGTACCAAATTATATTCTCATGAATTTACCCCACCTACAATGTGAACAATTGCAAGCGATAACAGTATAGTCACGATATTTTGATTATATCTTTAAAAATATCCAGTAATCTTAGTGCATAGATCGGAATTTTGTTACAGTTCCATTTTTCGTATTGGTGTTATCCCATAATGATTTTTTTCCAAAAGTCTGTGTAATGTAAAAATTAAAAGGTGCTACCTAAATGTTCTACATCGTCCATGCTTTGAATCATTATGTACGGAAAATACTTTCTATGTCACTGCATTCCATGTTTATGTACTTTTCTCAACTGATTATTCCGTAGTGTTGTGATTACTGGGATGGACTACAAGATGAAAATCACAAGGTTAAGGGTTCGAATCCAGCCACAGACAAGTGTAAAAAAAATACCAGTGCTTGAAGACGCTAGAAGAGGAACTCTTTCGAAACTGTAGTAGAGTAAAATAGCTCTAATATCCTGAAAACAATGGATGATGAAGTATGAAGTACTTGATGATGAAGTCCAAGTGATGAGGTATACTAATCTATATACAATGCCTGTCTGAAAAGTATTCGACCATAAAACCAGTAAATAAAACTACAAACCTGATATATTTCAATTGATAATCATTTTGGAAGTTGGACCTTTCGCTTTCCACACATTTAATCCCACGATCCGTTGCTTGAAGCATGAATGTAACGTTCCTTTGGAAATGGTGTCAACGTCACCGTCGCGTTGTGCATGATGTTCTCTTGGACGTCGAAGCTTTTACTTTTGAGCGTCGATTTGACTTTAAAGAAAAGCCAGAAGTCACAAGGAACCTGGCCTGGATGTATCGAGCTTGACGAATGAGAGGAATGCCATTCTTTGCCAGGAAATATTGTATCAAGTGTGAGGGATATACATGGTCGTTATCCTGATGCAAGTGACACTTTTGTGAAGCCCTTGCAACGAGCTATATCACTCAGACGACGGAGAACATCAATGGAAATCCTCCATTATGAATCTGCGCGCTTGCTACATGACCTCTGCATATCTGAAAATCCACACTCGCCGTTATTGAAGTGACCAGTTGGTTCTGTTGAATCGAATATTGCGTTGCTGTAAAATGTATACTACATATCACATGATATTGTTGACCCTTCACAAGATGCTAACAGAACAGGACTGATAAAATAAATTAGAACATCAATTTCCTCTGGTTTCAATTACGTGTTCTATATCCACTTATTTTATGATTTACTTCAGGAAATAAAATGAGTAACAGAATTTCCAAAGAACAGAATGAAGTTTGGCTACAGCTTATTTACAAATTCAAGCTTACACTACCATCCGCTAGAGGCCTCGGAGCAAATAATTCGCAAACTTCATAAATAAATAAATTTCACAGCCCTATTGCATCATTCGAAGCAATTTGCAGTTTAACCCCACTGACATGTGTGCTATCTTCGTAAGTGGCCAAAGAAATATGCTCGTTACAACAGAACATGAACACATTTAATTTTTTAAATAATGATGACTTTAATGTAAATATTTGTTTCCTGTGTTGAACAGATTCATAGCCGAATTAAGTTACCGACTTCTTTCCAGGAGTGAAGTTTTAATTTTAGTTAGTTAATCAGATTGACGATCCTAGATGTGGAAAAAAATTCTCAGTTGTACGTGTGTGTTACAGTATTGTGTCGGTCTAGGTTTGGTGCTTTCATGCCTAGGTTTGGTGTTATTTTCTATTATAACGAGAATAAATAGCTTTGATGTATTAAGGAGATATAGCTCCTTGCTCAGTGTTCCTAGCTTGGTTTAATAGCTAACGTATAGGAAAGCTGATCCGGAGAACCTGAGTAGAAGTGGACCAACAATTTGTTGTTGTTTTAACGTGGCAACACCGCAGGTCAAAGTCCAAGGTAAATATGGCAACATGGCAGGTCAAAGTCCAGGTCATCTTATCTCTTATCAGTAACATGTGATAAAGATTAGAATATATAGAGGGCACTGTTGTTGCATATAACATAAGTAGCGTGGAGCTCTAGTCATGGACAACTATCAGTATAAACACGAGGTTGAAGAAGACCAAGTTGAGTTATCACTGGAGGATGGCGAGATAGTGGAAACTTTAGCATTACTAGCTAAAGACGTTCAAGAAGAAGAACAAGAAGAAGGTGATCGTACAATATTCAGTTTATTAAAATCTAGAAGAAATGCAGAAGATCGGCGTTCACCTTCATTATTATCATCATCAATTGTGAAGGAGGAGGAGGAAGAGGATGATGATATTGAAGAGGTATATTCATGCATAGTTCCAAGGAAGCCGGAGAAGCAGTTGAGAGGGAAGAAGCGTATTTTGGAGAAGGGAAATTATCCTATGAAGAAAAGATTGTTCTATGGGAAGGACTCATCAGTAGAAGTTGAAGAAAACTCTTCATTAATATCAGGAGGAGAATTACCATCGGTAGTGAGATCAGGACGAGTATTGTTAAAAGCAGTAAGGCCATCTATAAAGAAAGTTAATACAGCAGCAGTTGTAGAAGCATCACCAGGATCCTTGGTGAAATCAGAGCGAGTATTGGTGAAAAAGGTTCCATCATCATCATCAACAGCAGCAGCAGCAACAGCAGGAGAAGGTGTAAGTAAAAGAACATTGAAAAGTTCCAAGTGCAAATGTAAAAATAAGTGGGTGGATGAAGAATGTATACGAGGTGCATTAATCAAGTGGAATCCTAAATCATATTTAATTTGTGAAGGTTGTTTTAATGAAGAAAACAATCAATCTAGTCATGCATGTTTAGGTTATATCAAGCCTGAAGAATTGGTTAACGGTGAAAAACTAGAAAAACATTTTCGAAAACGGGTGTGGTATTTGCTATTGAAGCCATCTACAATGAATGAACTGTATGAAATATATAAAGATGATCATTGTGAAGTGATTAATAATGTTAATGATGAAGTAATCATGAAGAATATGAAACTTGGATTATGGCGTATAGTTAAGATACATATGTCTTCAGTGATTGACATATTACATAAAAAAGATAAAAATGGAAAGAAGGAGTGAGAACACTGTAAGGAAATAAGAAAGAAGTGAAGTGAAAATATGTCTGATTATCAGTGTACATTTTGTGTGGGGGTATATATAATGGAACGGTGTGTTGTGGAAACCTTTAGGACATATTTAAAGGAAAGTCCGATTCGATGTAATGACTGCAAATTAAAGGTTCCTCATAATAACTGTATATATATGTGGAATACGGGAAAAGTGTTATCAAAACATTTGCTGAAAGAAGTAAACGATCATGAAGTATTTATGGAGTATTATGAAATTTATAAACAACAGGGTCATGTAAGTATTTCCATGAACACTTTTTTCAAATCTTGTAGAGAATAAGTTCATAATAGTGAATTCATTGCTCAGCTCATACCAGATGTAATACATGAACAATTTTCAGTAGAAAACTCTGTAAGTGTGTCTTCAGATCAGTACATTATTGATGTGCAGGGATTTAAAATCTCTGCGCATGAGTTTATTATGAGAGAATTTTGTATCATAGCGTGTGATGCTAGTCTTTTATTCCACTGTTTAGTAAAACTTCCATGTGACATTACGGAAGTAGGAGTAGGATATCAGAAGCAAGTGCAATGGTTAACGCAGAACTTTCACGGTTTACACTGGGACATAACAAATGGATACAGCGTTTCACATCTTCGTAGAATAATTTTTCAACTATGTTCAAGTAAAGCTACATTTTTTGTAAAGGTCTTGAAAAGGTACAATGGATTAAAAAACTATTTCACTTGGAAATTGTGAATCATATAAATGAAAAGGAATGTCCTGCTCTGAAAACGTTAAATTTGAACACTGGTATCTCTAAGTGTACTTATCATGACCCTGTTGAGGTGAATGCTTGTGCATTAAGAAACTGTTTTCAATTGCAACATTGGATGAAACATGAGAAATCTTGTAAATACCTTATTAAGAGTACAGTTGTAAGAAGTATGTGTAAGTTGTTTTATAGATCAGTTTGCTTCATGTTCTTAATAAACATTATACTTACAATTTATTTTCTATATTTTATTTCATATAACCTTAATA
>JAGDQP010019050.1:0-35514 GCA_022664845.1 Lepisma saccharinum
TTTTATATGTTGTTTCTAGGCTTAATAGCTCGGTTAAGTTCGTTAATGAGCAAAATCGGTCGCCATCTTGGATCCAAAATGGCCGCCGAACCCATGTTGTATAGAATACACAGCCTAAACCGCTGGGACTATTGAAATCAAATTTGGCATAAAGGTACAACATCACTTTTTGATTATGAAAATGTTACCTAATGAGTTCAAAGACGCCATCTTGGATCCAAAATGGCGGACCTAAAATCCATTTTCCACACCGTTTGAGCTAGAGATACGAAATTTGGCATAAAGCTGCATTATGACGAGTAGCTTAGGGAAATATCACAACATTTGGGAAAAGTCGCCATCTTGGATCCAAAATGACCGCCCAAAATCCCATTTTGCACACCGTTTGAGCTGGATAAATGAAATTTTACTTGAAGTTGTACTATCACAAATAGGTCACGACAAAATAAGAAAACTTTCAAAAAGTCGTCAACTTGGATCCAAAATGGCCGCCCCCAAAACCCAATTTCCAAGTCATTGAAGGTAGAGAAACGAAATTTTCAATGAAGGTGTATGACCAAGAGTAGGTTACAATAAATGGGGCAAATCTTCCCTTTGGGGGCGCAGCCAACCGTGGGAGGGTGAAGATGTACTCCGTGGTGGTGTAGTGCTGCAGGGAGATTTTAATTAAGATAAAGGAGGCGCATCCTCTCAAAAGCACTGAAGTTGGGGGGCGAACCCCGGCTCCCAGCGAAACTTCGAAATCTATCTCAGCCTGTAGGCCTACCGAAAGGGATTTTTTTAAATGTACGATATCAATTCTAACATAGAAATGTTTTAGCTTAATAAGATAATGTCACTGTCATAAATTACTAACTCACTGTTTTCCTCCCACTTTTACTACATATTGCTGACGAATCATCTAAAAGCATTGTTTAGTCACATATTTTCTACACTTTGTATGGTTACTGTGTCCATAGTTAGGCCAATACTGCTTTCAATGCTAACAGTTACGTAAATTAATTATTTTCTATAAAATATTTCTTACACGAATTCTCTATTGGGGGATACTTCAGATAATGTTTCTTCTTGGGATGATTTTGTTCTAGGTATAAATTTCTTTTGGAGAGATTTTGTTCTGGGATCCTATTTTAGCTGAGAAGATGCTATGTTAGATATTTACCTTACTTACCTTACCTTACCAGTTGGCGCTACAGCTCTGGGTGATCCTGGGCATCGTCTACTATCAGCCTCTATTCTCGTCGATTCTTCGTCTTTTCTCCCAATCCTTTTACTTTCATTGTTTTTAGATCGTCGCTGACGTGTTGTATCCATTCCTTCTTCGGTCTTCCTTTCTTCCTTGACGAGCATAGTCGTCCTTTAAGCATTCTCTTAGGCATGGACGACTCCTCCATTCGTTCGACATGGCCTAACTATCGTAACATCTGGACTTCGATGAACCTAACAATGTTCTCTTCTATTATCTCTTCGATTTCGTGGTTGTTTTCTCTGACTGGCCCAAATATCCTTCTGAGTATTTTCCTTTCGAATGTTCGGAGACCGCTTTCCGTTTTGATGTCATTATCCATGTTTCCGATCCGTAAGTTACAACTGGCCTTATTAAAGTTCTATATATTCTTAATTTGCTCTTCTTGGATATAACTTAGCTTTTCAGCAGTTTGTTGTTTGCATAGTATTCTCTGTTCCCTGCTTGAATTCGTTCTGTTACGCATTCATGTATTTTGTTTTCGCTATCTATTATGTTTCCCAGATATTTGAACCTTGAAACTCCTTGGAATTTGTTTTCTCCTATTTCTATGTCTATTGGCCTTCTTCTGTCTTCTGCTGAGGAGAAAACCACGTCGTTTGTCTTATTTTCGTTTACTGCCAGTCCGACCTTCTGTGCTTCTTTGTCTAGTTATTGATATATTTGGAACATTCTGTGTTTTTTTCTTGCTACTATTACTATGTCATCAGCATATATGCGCAGATGTTACTTGTCTTGCTGTGGATTGTATCTCTTTGGTCTATTTTCACTGTACTGTGCAATGCTATTAAAATAGTGTTGTTGAGAGTCTGTCTCCTTGTTTTACTCCCTTGTTAAATGTGAATTCCTTTGATATTCTATTACCTATTTTGACTTTTGCTCTACTGTTTTTTGTGTCATCCTCGTTAGCCTGATTATCTTTGTTGGCATTTAGATTTCATGCATTTCTTGTCTACACTGTCGAAGGCTTCTTTAAAATTAACAAAGAGCATGTGATGATCTATATTATGGTTGTAGAGGTTTTCCATCATTTGTTTGAGCCCGAATATTTGGTCAGTTATACAGTGGTTATTGCGAAATCCATATTGATATTCACCGATTTTATCGCCTACTATTGTTTTTAGTCTTTGGTTTATCACTTCTGATAATATCATGAAGAACGGTATTTCTTCGAGTGACGCTGACAAACAAATATGTCTGTTAGCGGCACTCTATGCAGACAACTAGTTTTGGATCTAGTGAACGATAAGCCCGATTTTGATGCTTTAACTTGCATTTGAAAGCTCTTTTCCATACTAAAACAAAAAATGGGTCGTTAGAACCTCCCTAAGAACCCCCTAGGGCGGTGCGAAAAAAATCAAAATTTCACTTTTCTGATGAAAGTACTGACCCCAGACCATATAGACTGTCCAAACTTGCGGAATTTTAATCTACGCTTCAATACCTTTCAAGCGGTGAATATCGTGAAAATCGGTGAAGAGATTCAAATGTTACTTTTCTTTAGCTGAATCACAGAATTTTCACAAATGATAGAAAAGTTTGTCATTCTGTCTGTCTTTTTGTTTTTGCCCCAAATGGGGGGTACGTGGGGGGGGTCAATTGCGGGCCCCAATAAGTTGGGGTAAATCGAAGCTTATTTTTTGATAGGTGTTGCCGTTTTCGAGATACAGAGTCTACCACGGGCCAAAATCGACCTTTTGTATGAAGCCTGTCTTTTTTTAAACAGATAGCCTTACAAAATAAGTAATATCAGTATAAAAACCCTTTCGGGGCAAAGAAAAAGTGATTCAACAATTCTACTCACAAAAGAAGTGATATCTATTTTGCGAGTGATTTTCTCTGTGTCACTATGGGGGAAGAGAGGATACTAAATCTCTTAATTTTATTACATAAAAAACACATGTGCATTAGTGACACAAAGAAAATCATTGGCAAAACGAATATTACTTTTGTGAGTAGAATTCTTGTGCCACTCTTCTCTTTACCCCGAAAGGGTTGATATTGATTTTGTATACTGTTTTTAACAGCGTTATTCCTCTGTAGTTTTGGCATTCGGTTCTGTCACCTTTCTTAATTATGGGGCATATCACACCTACGTTCCATTTATCTGGCATGTTTTCTGTCTTCCAAACCTTAACGATTATTTTGTGTATCGCTTCTGTTAATGTTTTTCCTCCATTTTTAATCAATTCAGCGATTATGTTGTCTTATCCTGGTGCTCTGTTGTTTTTCATTTTATCGATACTTCTGACTACTTCTTCGTATGTGGGTGGTTCTATCTTAGTTGCTTCATTTGTGTTTTCTTCGTTTGCTGTATTTATTTCCGCATCTTTAAGTACCTCTTCAATGTGTTCTATCCATCTCTCTAATATTTCCCGAAATTCCCCTAGCATTCTTTCTTCCTTGTCCTTGGTAGCTATTGTTTAGTTTGTGTATGGCCTTACTTCTTTCATTCGACTTATCGAGTTATTTTATTTCCTTTAATTTCTTCTTAACATATTCCTCTTCATCTCTTTACATATTTTGTTGGCTTTCCTCCAAGGCTCTTGGTATTTTTCACAGTTCTTCCTCGTTTTCTTTCGTATCATCATTTTCCTTGTCTTGTTATTTTCCTCTATAGCTTTGGCTCAGTCTTCGTCAAACTATTCTTGGTTTCGTTTCTTTGTTCTTTCCCCAATCGTTTCCTTGGCTGCTTCTCTTATTATGTTTTCCACTCTAGTCTGTTCTTTGTCAACGCTTTCTTCTCGTTCCACTTTTTTATTTTGCAGTTTGGATGTTATTCTATGCTGATACGCTTTCTTGAGTTCTATATATTTCAATTTGTCTGTGTCCCCACCTTTCCCGTTTTCCTTATGACATGTTGCAGGTATTGGCAATCATTTCCCTGAATTTAGTTTTAACCAGGTAATGGTCTGAATCGCCATTAGGTTCTCTAAGACTTCTGATGTCTACGATAGATGAAGCATGTCTGTTGGATATTAACACGTGGTCAATCGGATTTGTTTCATTTGTTCCCGGTATCTTTCATTTTCCTAAATGTATTCTCTTGTGAGGGAATGTAGTGCTTTTATTATTAGATTATTCGTTGATGCGAATTGTCCTAATAGTATTCCACTGTCGCTGCTTACATCATGTAGTGTATGCTTCCCGGCTACTGTTCTCATGTGTTCTTCCTTGCCAATTTTGGCATTAAAGTCTCCCATTACTATTGTGGTGTCGTATTTTGCGGTTTTATTGTATGCTACTTCCAGGGTTTCGTAGAAGTCATCTTTCTCCGTTCTATGTTTTTCTTTCGTTGGAGCATGTGCTGCAATGATAGTTATACGCGTATTTCTGAATTTTCCTTTTATTCTAATTTTGGCTATTTTTTCAGTTACTGGCTCAACCGGTACAGGATTTATAATAGCAAAAAAGGTAAGGAAATGTCTTCTACTGCTATTATAAATCCTGTCCGGTTCTATCGGTGGAGCCACTGTATAATAAAGTATGTTCCATTTTGTCGATTCTTTCCTGTCTTTGCCATCGAATGTGTTGCACTGCCAATATATCGATTCTATGATTCGTCGTTTCATTCACTCCGTCATTTTCCCTAGCCTTAACATGTTTCGTATGTTCCATGTCACGATTTTTAGATCTTCCGTTTCTTCCCTTGTCCTCACCATATCCTTTCTCCATTTTGTCTGCCTTTTATCCGAGGATGATGTATTGGTTTCGTAACAATGATCTTTTTGCTGGGTGAGGTTGTTAGCCTGACGCCAAACCTGGAGGACCGGGATTTTGTTCGAGTTTTCTCCCTAAGCCGAGTTGTCCGCGACTGCTCCTTCGGCGGGCCTTACCCACTTATATCGCAGCTATCCCTTATATCTGAGATCTGTCCCACTATCCGCAACCTGTTGACGCTCCCAGTCGCAGCTGGCACTACGTGGACCTTATGGACCCGGGATATTTACTTTTGGCTAAATTTTGTAGTAGATTCGTATTCATTATTGTTGTTTTATGACGATAAAATTCCATTCGTGTATTGGAACAAAATTTGTGAATTCATGCTAAATCTTGTACTGTTTTCGAAGGTAGGTAATTGATGAATCGGACAAGCAGTTAAACAGTGTCTTGATTCATAACAGAAATGCATTGTGACCAGTTCACGTAGTTAATTTCCGTAAATTGATTTTCTAGATCGTCTGTAGAATTTGAAACACAAGTTTTTTTGTTGACTTTAATATTCCATGTTGTCTTAAGACTGGGTCAACAACTTGATTGCACCAGAAGGATATTAGTACTTGCTTAGGCAAGTAATTTTGGAATTGAAAGCTGTAAACAAATATATGTTACTAAAGAAATATTTACACTTTTCTGAAACATTCAATGAATAATAATAGATTTCGCAACAAAGATCATCACATTGCACATAAAACTAATAAAAGCAAACGGTCATTGTCCATGTTTGATCTTTTATTTTGAAGTTCAAGAGCTCTCGTCACTTAATCCAGAAAGTGTTGCTTGGAGAACTTACGCAGCTGTGCTATGTTTTCATAGTCAGCCTGTTTTAATAAAACAATGGTCCTAATCTTCTAAATAATGGGCAGAGTTGCTTCAGACACGTTCGTCTAATCTTCATTGAATCAAATTTAAAAGAAAGTGTTTCTACTGGTTCAGATATAAGAAAACTCCTGTTTGATAATATACGAATGAGCAAACAAAAACGAGAGTATTGAAAGCTTTTAAATACATTGTCACTAAATTTCCTGACTATGAGAGACAGATTACAAAAGAATTACTGTAAACATGGGTCGATACCAAAATGTCTCGATAACCGATACCGATATCTATTTCTGACCTTCGATACTTGATACATTTTAACGGTGATCTTCAGTGTAAGTAATACGTACAATACCTGTACTGCATGTAAAACTTAAGTGTACTGTTTTGCTATCATTAACTCTTCTACTTTATTAAAGATGTTCCAATTCTAAATCTTTATATTCCACTCGCGGAATCAAGTAAAACACTCTACGACTTAAAAAATATCTGAAAATATTTCTTCATGTAATATCGAAAATACATACTTTCCGTAACAACCAACTTGGGAAATAGGTACTAAATTCATGGAATTGAAAATATCTTCATGGCACTCTTTTATACAAATGAAGAAATAGCTTTCTTTTTGTGGTTAAAATAGCATTAAGGATACTGACGAAAGAGAGTCCAAAGTAACAAAATTATTAAGACACCATTATATCAAAGATGTATAGTATTGTTTGAAAAGTTGATAGAAAAGAAAATGGACAAAACAATGAATTCATTCTAATTTACTAGGAAACTATTCTTCACTGCTGTCCCATATATTCTGAAACTTGATTATGGGGCATCTTAAATATGGACGTCGAAGATCTGGAAAGTCGACAAGAGAAATTTTTCAATCTCCATTTCTATTGATCGTTTATGTTTAACCACGACCTTCCACTTCCCAATATATGAACCCTGGAAATCTTATTCATTCCATTGATTTTGTTTTGAAAGATTTGACTGTTAAATATATACCACGAGCGATTATTTTCAAAAAAATATATCAATATCAAAAATGAATATTAAAAAGATACGAAAGTATCGAAAAAGAAGCGAGTTCAATATTTGAGGTATCGATCGATACCGATACCTTGCAAGTATCGATAATATCTAAGTATCGAACGTATCGAGGACACACATCTAAAAGAATATAGTAGATAAAATGTTATTTGTAGTCAACGAACTCGGTTCTTTTAGAACTCTAAAAACTGATTTTGTACATTTTAATCTCAATTTCTTTCCTAAACATTTTGGTATCATTAGTGAAGAACAGTGTGAAAAGTTACAACGATACGTAAAGAAGATAGTGAGAGAGGATAGTACAAACGAGGGAATATCTGTGTACTCCTGACTGTTGCTGGTTGCTGAAATAAGTTATTCCAAAAGGTACACACTGAAAGATGAAGGTGACAAGAACTTTGACAACACAGCAGATAAATGTTCATGGTATTTACAAAGTGGTTAAATTCAAACCATATTATTAGCTTCTATTTCTATTAGCTTTGTGATAATAGATTTGAAAATGACACTAAATGTATAAAAATATCACAATAAAAAGACTGTCATATCACAAATTCAAAGAGTTATAAATAAGCCATTTAGGCACTAAAATCTTATAAAATAAGGAGTGAAAAAGTCCTAAGTTCCATATAACACTGGATCTTGAGTAAATATTGTCCCAATGTTGAGCTAGCTATCAAAGTCGCCAGACTCCTAGCTTTGGCCTTGCGATAGGTGGCAACTCGAGGGCGTATACCATCTTGCCGCCACTGCACATAAAGCTAGGCTTGACGATACAGTTTGTGAAGACTCTCGATCAGGATGGACATAGGACAAAAATGTCTGGACTAAGTACAGAAAACCTTAAGAGTTGGAATTTTTGACGGTCCTAAATTAAGACAACTCATCAATGATCCTGCTTTCGTACATTCAATGACTGAAGCTGAGCAAAGCTGAGCTGGTCATTTGTATTTGTCAGAAACTTTTCGGGCAACCACAAAGCTTATAATTACATGTCGAGCTAGTACACAAAATGCTTAAAAATTTCAGAGATCTTGGATGTCACATGAGCATAAAAGTTCATTACTTACGCAGCTACTTGGACCGCTTTCCAAGCTGTATATTTGGGTGACACCAACGAAGAGCAAGGTGAACGATTTCACCAAGATATAAAAAAAATGAGGACAGCTACCGGGGAAGGTGGGATACATCCACATGATGGCAGATTACTTCTGGAACTTGGAAAGAGACTATTCTAATTAGTTCATTCAAGAATGTTCCGCAAAAGAAGTTTATTAATTATCAACTAAGTTTTCCTTTGATTCTGTTAATCTTCTGAAAACTAAGTAGTATTGTAGTGTTCCTGTAACATTACTACGTTTCTTTGTTATCAGAATGCTCAAGAAAATAAAATTATGCTATGTTTTTCAATCCTTTTTGTTGTTTTTCCTGAACCATAACCCCGTTTAAAATGGAGTAACATAAATCATGCTATTGTCAAATTTTACCAAATTAAAGCTGTTAGGCGAAAACGTTGTCATATTTGAATTCAGCACACCAAATATCAAAAACTCTCGGTACCAAAATATGGACTGAGCTGTGTTATCCTTTTACAGACGCGAGGGCTGCCGCGTTAACTCGGATCCCCTAGCGTCCCTTCTACACATATATACACTGTGAATATTTTGATATATATTCGGGCTTCCTAGTTCAATACTGGTCCCTCTTGCTTCCCACGCTCTTAGCTGGAGTATAAGAAGGAAATATAGTTCCAAATTGCCTAATCTGGAGCAAGGGTACGCTAGGGGACATCATAATAAGAACCAAATACATGTCCAAGGAACAAAAAATCTTGGTTAGTAGCGGATTTTCTCAGCTTCCTGCAAGAATCGCGAAGGCTCAGGACTCTTGATAGTCCCTTAGACACATAAACATTTCCTTTTATAAAATAGGTTAACAAAACTAACAGAACTGCTTAGGGACGACAATAACTATTTTTCAACTGTGTCGTATAATGTATATGCCAGGTTTGGTGCGGATATGTCTAAAGATTTGGAACAATTTAAGTTCAAATCTTTAAAATAGGTTGACTACACTACAGTTGTCAGTGTTTCGGATCGAGGAGCATTTTTGTATTGTGGCGAATAATGCTTATGACGATGTTGGTGTAGATGAGTATAACGGAATGGAAGTAATTTTAAAAATTGAATTCATTTGAAAAATGTTTGACAATACTGACAACTGGTGTGCCTGGGATCGGAACACGCACAGTATTTTCCTATTGTGTCGTATAATGTTTATAATAATTTTAGAGATATAAGGGACTGGAAACAATTTGAACAACTAAATGGTTAAAAATGGCTTCCAGCACTGGCTCACTACATCAATCAAGACGGTTCCGCAGCTTTGAGATAGTCTGGCAAAGAGCTTTCCAACACCACCTCAACTACTTCTATAAACCTTGTTATTCCTGAGATTTGTTTCGAGAAGGACGGACGGACTAAGCGTGATTATAAAATTATTATAGGTGTGTAGTATTTTGGAATATCAATTCCCATTGGCAAATATTGCAATAAGCCAGAACGTGACAAGATTGTTGTCAGAAAATTCTGTTATTTTCCTTTCAGATTCATGATTTTTATTGGAGTGCCGAATAGAATTACGAGCTGTAAAAAATTAATTTCTTTTTTTATTATTGGTCTCTTCTATGGAGAACAAAATGTGATTTAAAAGAACTGCATAAAATTATATTTGTAGATACTAAAAATTCAGAAATTAAGTCTGATAATATGTTGCGAGGTCCGGGTTGGATTCTCAGTTACTGTAGTAACTAGTATTTCTGTACATTTTTTAATATGTTTCCGTAGACAGTATCTTTGCGTACAGGAAAGTAATACCGCGTAATGATATCCTTAGTTTGAATGTGTTTGCATATAGAATGCTTGATGCTGTATCATGAGCTATCAAAATATAGGTACAGTATTAAACGCAAAGAAAAGCGTTTGTTGAATTATTGATATTTATTATAAAACAGAGGTAAAACATACCAGGTGTGTAAATATGAAACCGGAATTTGTGCATAGACGGCGTTAGCTGTCACTGTGAGCCACTTGCTTGTGTTGACTGCTGATAACGATTTGCAACTCACAACCAAACAAGTTTCATATCATAGTGTAGTGTTTAATAGCGTTTAACATGGCGCAATTTGTACCTGCAAACTACGATGTGCGGACAGCATTGATTTTTTGTTACCATTTGAAGAAAACTGCTGCAGAATCGCATCGCATGCTTGTCAAAGCTTACGGTGATCATGCTCTTGGTAAGTCACAGTGCTATGCGTGGTTTACAAAATTTAAAAGTGGCGATTTTGATGTTGAGAAACGAAGAACGTGGAAGACAACCGAAAAAGTTTGCAGACAGCGAATCGCAAGCTTTGTTGGATGACGCTCAAACGCAACAACAACTCGCGGATCAATTAAATGTGACACGAGAAGCAGTTTCCATACGTTAAAAAGCCATGGGCAATATTCAGAAGGCGGGAAAATGGGTTCCACATGCATTGACTGAACGACAGCAGGAAAACCGAAAAACCACTTGCGAAATTCTGATCGCCAGGTACAAAAGGAAATCATTTCTCCATCGAATTGCGACTGGTGACGAAAAGTGGATTTATTTCGAGAATCCTAAGCGTAAAAGATCATAAGTAACTCCAGGAGAACCGGCGACATCGACTGCAAGACCAAATCGCTATGGACGGAAGACAATGCTTTGTATTTGGTTGAATCAGAAGGGAGTGATTTATTATGAACTGCTGAAACCTGGCAAAACCGTTAATACCGAACATTACCGACAACAAATGATCGATTTGCATCAAGCTTTGGGTGAAAAAAGACCAGAATATGACCAAAGACAACATAAAGTGATTGTGCTTCACGATGATGCACCCTCCCACACAGCAAAACCGGTCAAGGAAACGATTGCGACGTTTGGCTGGGAAATCCTTCCGCAAGCGGCTTACTCACCAGACTTGGCGGTTTTCAATTTTCACTTATTTGTATCCATGGAACGCGCACTTGCTGACCAGCGCTTCACATCTTACGAAAATGGCTTGATGACTGGTTTGCAGCACAAGAGGCACAGTTTTTTTGGTCTGGCATCCAAACATTGCCGGAACGATGGCAGAAATGTATCGCTAGCGATGGTCAATACTTCGAATAAAATAGTTCTTAGCATTGTCATCCAATCACTGTGTCTTTTCTGTACATAAATTCCGGTTTCATATTTACGCACCTGGTATTATACAATTGTACAAAAAGGGAAACGTTGCAAAAGAGGAGCGAAACTTCAGAAATCATTCAAAAAATGATCTAAAAGCGGGGAAAAGGATCGTTAAATCTTAAAACATCGAAGAATGCATAATAAAATAAAAATGATTCAGTTTTACTTGAAATTATAATCCGAACCGTTCACCAACTGTCAGAAAGGTGACTACATTTCATCAAGTTTCTAGCCCTAGCCATGACAAACTACAATCGCTTTGTCTTATCCAGAGACTGTCAAGTGACAAACCGCCTCCGCACAAAACCCATCATTATTAACTTTGGACGCCCAATAGATTGTAACTACTAGATGAGGCTCAGAGGTGTTTATCAAGAGGACGTTCTCGTAGCAAAGTCTCGTTATTTTATGTACAAAGAGGAGCACACCAATAAGCAACATCTAGGGTATAAATTATAGACCTGTTTTTAAAAGAAACTCTTAGAGTTTCTTGTAGTGCACATTTTTTCTGTGGTCTCAGTTCTAGTTTAGCTTTTACCCTTTGAAATGAAGACTACTACGTGCCTCCCATTTTCCTAGATGAACCGTTTTTCGTATCCTGTAATGAGGCGCTGATGAATGAGAGTTTGACATTCTTGTGGAAAAGAAACACAGGTGGTGGTTCGTCACTGGAAGTTATGTGTGCAGTTTCCGAACTCTCATAATGCGTGAAAGTGGTTCAAGAGTCTTCTTGGAACATTTCAGATAAACTGGAAAGTATCTGTCTGAGTGGTGATTTATATTACGAATGCAAGTTTTGATATTTCTTGATTAATAATCTGTTTTAACGGAAGTGTCAATCAACAGGAAGACTTGAAAGGAGCATTTCGTCCGCACTTTATCCTGTCTCCACTGTTTTATCCAAATATACCGTTCTGTTAATTTTTTTGTTTTCATTTGGCGGCTGAGGCGGTTCGCTAAAACAGTGTTACAGATTCGATCTGAAGTAATATATTTCTGTTCAATGTGTTAGGTTTTTGTTTTTGAATATAATTTGTAAGGCCTTTAGGCAATGAAAGAACCTCGAGAAAACCTACTGCATATGGTGTTTGTCCACCATTAAACCCACATGGGACGAGCAGGGATCGAACCGACGACACCAAGCACCGGATGTGAGCGCTCTACCATTGAGCCCCGCGACCTGTTAGGTTTTTTGTAATTTGTGGTACAGGTAAGATGTTAGTTAAAAGCCTCACAACCACGTCAAGGTCTCATACCTTCTGTGAGGGCCTCTATTGTTTTTAGAGGGATGCAAGATCGTTTGTACCGTACGATCTTACGCTGAAGAACCAACTCACACAGCGCTTGGTCAACTGTGTGTACGCGGCTGGTGTTCTCGAATTTGTGTGTTTGTGCTTTCTCCTGCGGAAGTTAACAGATGCTTCACTAAACCTGACTTGGCAAACCCCTTGCTATTTTTGGGACCATTATAGCGAGACGATTGCCGGGCACTCTTTAGCAAATCATTTGTTAAATTCCGGGATACTAAGAAGTTGTGTCCCGTCGCGATTGCAGACAAATGGCTCGCCAAAACTGATCTGGCAAGTACCTTACTATTTCTGAAGCCATGATAGTGAGATCCTTGGCGGGTACTCTTCAGCAAGACATTTGTTTATTTACTTGTGTCGGACGCACGAGAATTGTGTGTATTGGAGTGTAAATATTTTCAGAGTATTGAAAAATGTAGCCATAGATTCAGTGATAATAAAAGAGTATTGTTAATAAAATATGGTATTTGTTGTACTTTGTTGCACGGTTAGTACATTGACACTTGAATTGTTAGCCCTGCTGATTTTACAGTACAACAATACCGGTCATTTGAACTGAAGATTCTTAAAAAAAAAAAAAAAGCTAACAAGGCTATACACTTAACTTTATTGTAAAAAGACATAGCAAGCGTTATAGTTTCAATGTTCTATCTTCCTCAGACTAAACACGAGTAAAAACTCTGAAGTTGTGTTGATTAGTGTTTCGTCTGAGGAAGATGTTATTAGAACAATGAAACTGAACGCTTGTTGTGTCTTTTTACAATAAACTTAAGAGTATAGAAAGTCTTGTTAGCCTGTTTTAATTAAATTAAGTATGGCTACAAAATCTCAATATAATTATATCTTAATTTTTATAGCGTCAGTATGTTAAATGCTGAAAACCATAGACGTAATTTATATTAGCTAAGTCTATTATTAGCTATTGTATTTAGACAGTGTTCGGAATAATATACGGAGTTTAAACTAGACGTGGCAAGCTATTTTCTATACGAGGGGCAATGGATGAGCGACACGAGCCGTCATCAGAAATAATACATATAAGTAGTATATCAACTGCGGTCGAAACCAATTGCTAAAGTCATAGCACACAGAATTTAATTTAGTTTATCTTTCCGTGGACAAAATAACATTCGCCTCGCGAACCAGCTGTTGTTTGCTCTAAAGCATTCAAGGGTTCTTGTTTGAAAACACCTACCATCCAGTGTGGTTATCTCTGCGTTTGGACAAATTTCTGATGGTCACTGCAACTGAACTGTGTGATAACATGACTTAGTCATTCTATACAAACAAGTTGTCGGAGGTTGTGACCCAAAATTTTTACTCAAACCTATCCAAAGTTTACAAGTTCATAGTGATTATTATCTTTTTCTAAATGGAAGTTTAAATTAATCACTATCGTACCATGTGTTTTGTTTCATTGTAATTGCGGTGGAAAATATTAACTTTGTTTTTAGTTTAGTTTAAGCACAGCAAAGGAGATTACAAGGTCTTAAGATTGAATAAGCTGCTTAACCACACTGACTATAGTTATTAGTAGCGAAACACAGACAACATATTTTGTTTATTAAACATGTTAATTGACTATTTTTCAACTCTTCCGCGTTTAATCTTTGTAACCTACAAAAGCTGAGCCAGTTAATCAGTCGATTAACCTAAATTTGCAAATTATGGCTTTAAAATAAGCAATAAGAAGAGAATGCGAAATCAGGCGTTCACTCGTGAGCACTATTCTAGGGTGTCTATCACGATGGAAAACCGGAAAAACCTGGAACCCTCAGATAATTTTATAAATCTGGAAAACTCAGGGAATAATCAGGGAAATATATAATTTATGTGGGAAACTTAGGGAAATTTATTAGGTGGGCCTGTCCACAGTTGGTAAGAGCACTGCCCCGGCAAGGCGGAAGTCGTGAGTTCTATTCCCACTGCTGACCGGATTTTTTCAATGTGTTAAAATCCTCTATTCCAAAGAAATTATCTTTTTTATTTTTTACTTGTGAAAGAAATCAATAATGTAAAAGATGTTTGGATCGGGTGGTAGTGGTATTAAAAAAAAACTTTTATTGCATATTATTTACATGCTCCACTATACTAAGAACTCAGGGCATTTGGAAAGAATCTTCATGGAGAACCTGGAAAACTCAGGGAATTTCAAGTCACAAAATTAGTAGACACCGTGAAGACCCCTTTTCACAGCTTCGCTATCAAGGAACCTAAAAGATTCTTCATGTGCGTCTACTAAAATAGGTATCTGTAGACTCGTAAAGTCTAAACAGGCTTACTGCGAAACATCTACTTGACTGCTACATCTGTCATTAGACTACATCAAGAAAGTGAAAATTTTAAAGTTGGAAAAGGAGTAAGACAATAAAATTTAATTTTTCCAAAAGTGTTTTCAGTTGTCCTGGAGAGAGTGTTCCAAAATTTAAACTGGAATGAAGTTGGAATAAAGATCAATGGCGAATATCTTCATCATCTACGGTTTGCTGATGATATAGTCCTGTTTGCTTCAAGTGCAGAAGAAGAATTCCAAAGTAGGCCTTAAAATGAATTTAGGTAAAACAAAAGTAATGTTCAATGCTGCAAACAAGGAAATAAAGATCAGCGAAGATACAATAGGCATAGCTGATGAATATGTTTCCCTGGGCCAGCTCAAAACATCAAATACCAAGTTGACTGATGAAATAAATAGAAGATCTAAAATGGCGTGGAGATCGTTTGGAAGACTACACTTTATTTTCAAAAGCAAACTACCAGTGTGTCTGAAGCGTAAAGTTTATAATCAATGTGTCTTACCTGTGATGATGTACGGCTGTGAAACTTGGATATTGGATTCCTAGAGGAAAGAAACGACCGAGACGACGTCCAAATGCAAGTTCGGTAGATGAAATCAAGCGATTTTCAGGAGCTACATGGATGAGTATAGCAGCAGACCGTGACATGTGGAAAGAAAAGGGAGAGGCCTTCATCCAGCAGTGGATAGAAAATGGCTGAATATGATGATAATGATGATGATATCTAAGGTTAAAAACGAACAATGAGCTAAGAAATTTCAGTATAATTTGTTAAAATTATGAATATCGAAATTAATTAAGCTTTGGCAAAGAAAACTATAAGTAATAAACTGTAAACGCTTTTGACCAGTTACCTGGAAAAACCTGGCTACTACTTTCGAAAATTTCCAGTATCGTTACTTACAAAAATTATAAATGTAAGTTTTATTATTATTATTATTAGTAGTAGTAGTAGTAGTACTAGTAGTAGTTGTTGTTGTTGTTGTAGTAAAAGCTGTAATAGGGTATCTTTTAGAGAACCGGCCTAACCTGTATATAGGTCTTGTGGCCCTGTCTGAAACTTGACCTGAATAATCTCACTACTTGATGCCTCGATCTTGACCCCATGTTTCCCGGCTCATGCCATGATGACTATGTGGTGACAAACACCTTGTGCATGGGTTTCCTAGGGGTGCTCCCGTTTCCTCTCACTTTCTACATTACACCAATTCGCCCATCATCGTCATCCATCCGGCCTGAGCCAAAGTTGCATAAAAGCCTTAAATAAAATACAAATTCATTCCCATTATACACTGTCACTTTCAATAGCTGTTAAAACTTAAATATCCAGTTTCAGGTGTCCAAAAACTAGAGATAATGTTTTATACTGTATACATTTTTAATGACATAGGCCTTGTTTCAATATTTTGTGTGAAAATTGCGGATCATTGGTGTATGTTCAATGACCAGTGCCCTTACCCTGTATAACAGTTGATTAATTCTTCCAATGATATATAGTCTGGGGACAAGTGTCATAAAAAACAAACCCCGTGGGCACCTTGATAATACAAGTGTGTGATATGTCTCAGTCTCTTCCTTTTATTGTGAAGAACAAGAAAATTAATGGTGATAACCTCAAATTCTGTTAAGACAAGTAAAAAAAGATGGTGGCCAAAATGGAGGCTATAAAAACTTTAAATTTTGTACTTGGTAGATACGAGGGAATTCAGACTCGAATATGTTTTCGAGGTCAAGGATTTAAAATAAATCAAAAACATTACCTGATATCACCATTGAGAGATATACAATATGGCGCCCGACATGGGCCTCTATTCTCAAAATTGTAAGATAGTGGACATAGTTGAGTGATCCACTCAGTGGCGTAACGTTTGGACCCGCAAGACCCGCAATGCAAGCGGGCCCAGGTAAAAGAGGGACCGCTCCGATTTTCTAGATTTATATTATTTAATACAATTTTAATTTCTAATTTAAGGAGAAATATTGCATGCAAAAGGTACAAACGAAAGCAAAATCGTTAACAGCTGGACAATAACGAAGATATTCTAAGAATAATATGGGTCAGGCATGTGAAGTTAGCCCAACCAACAACCTAATTACAGTAATTTCGAAAACGTATTAAAGCACATCGTTTCTAATTTGTTAGTAACGGTAATAAAATCGTTAGTAACGGAATAATAACGGAAATATTACGAAAAGAACTTTCATCGGGCCAAATTTTGAATCTCTTTCAGAGACGCGTATAAACTAATGAAACACTCAAACTGACAGCATCGATTGTAATCCGTTAGTACTCGTTAGTAACAAAAACAAAATCGTTAGCAACTGAACAATAACGAAGATATTCGAAAAAAATTGGGTTGGGTATTTGAAGTTAGCTTGACTCACAATTTTATTTCAATAATTTCTAAAATGTATTAACGTACGTCGTTTGTAATGATTTAGTAACCGTTAGTAACGGCAATAAAATCGTTAGTAACGTATAATAACGGTTTAACTTCGAAATTAATTAGGTTCATGACAAATTTTGTTCCCTTGCTAAGAACTGAAAAATTTTAATCATACACCCACATTGTTGGCATCGTTTAAAATCTATTAAAGCCCGTTAGTAACGAAGTCAATAGCTAGCATCTGAAAAATAACGAAGATACTGGGAAATAATTTGTTTCGTTTGTGTGAAGTTGACCCGACAAACAACGTAACTTTAAAAATAAGCGGATATAACATCTTTACTAACGGAATAATAATAAATATTGGAAAATTTATTTGGATCATGCCAATGTTACATGTTTGACCCAAAATATTATTTATAAAATAACTTCACTTCATTTGTTGTTAACCTTAAGAGAGAAATAATGTAAAAAATATAACAAATATGGGTACGGCCGGATTCACGATCAATCGTGAAGAAGGGGAAAAACCATGTCAATGAACCTGGTATCGTCCGTTCCTAACGAAACAAAAGCCCTTTCGGTAGACCTACAGACTGAGGAAGATCACGATTTTTTTTTTATTTTCAAATATTCAAATCTCGCCTTATATGAACGCTATCGAGAAACTAGTTATTGATTCATAGATTAATCATCAAGAACTTTTCACGATACCCCACAAGACGTGGTTTTAAAAATTTCGAATTTCCACCCCCATCCCTCACTCGTACCCCCACAACCCCTGAATCGTTGGTGTGACCGTAAATTTCATAGGGAGTACTATAAATTATGAAAAGTTTCCCTCCCCCGACCACCCCCTTGGGTCGATTTTGCTCATTAACGAACTTAGTCGAGCTATTAAGCCTAGAAATAACATAATAAAATTTGGTTCAAATATCTTCAAAATTATGGCCGCTAGCGTGTAAATATATACATAAATGTATATCTTCAAAATTTCAACATAGATATCGTACCGATCTATGTATATTTTCCCTCGAAATCTACCTAATAGTAATGGAATAATATGAAGGATATTAGAAAAATATTTGTTTCTTGCATGTGAAGTTGGTCTGATGTACAACATAATTAGCCACCATCGTTTGAAGTTAGTTATCTGCTTAAACAAAATAGATAGTAACTAAATAATAATGCTTAAATTAGGCAAACAATTTGTGTTTTATGAATTTACGTTCACACGTTAAAGATGAGAATGACAAAATAAAATACCAAACCCATCATTTGGTATCGTTTCTAATTTGTTATATACCATTAGTAACGAAAGCAAACCGTCAGTATTGGAATAATATGGTATATGAATATAGTATTATAAAATATGAGGAGAAGAATTTAGGTAGAGCATGTGAAGTTAGCCAAATCAATATATATTTATTTTTAAATATGATCCAAAAATGTTTTGAAATTCTTTATTAACGAAAATGAAACAAATTAAATTTTACTATACAATTAAAATAAATATTTTTTAAATATATATTTTACTTTGAAACATTCACTAAAGAATATAAAAAAGTTTAATACAGAATATAAAATTATATTGAATTTTGAGAATAAATTCGAAAAATATTGAAATAAATTATAAAAATGAAATTTTATAAAACTCCAATTTCATAAATTAGTTGGAACAAACAATTTTTAAGTATGTACATTAAATTAAAAAAAAAATATTATCACAATTACAAGGATAAGACAATAAAAATATAATTTTAGTTTGTTTAGGAAACAAAAAATAAAGTTTGTAATTTTGTCCATATTCGTTTTAAAACATAAATTTTAGGTGATATATTTAATTCGTTTTTAAAATTAAATTTTATTTGTATATAATTTTATTTTTACTTTTAATATTTTGTTTCTATTACGACGAGGTGTAATATTAATTTAGAAAATTACATTGTTTTTGATCAGTCCAACCTCACATGTCCAACTTCTTGTTATTAACGATTTTCTTCAATACTAGTCGTTACTTATGGACTACAAACGATACCAGCAGTTTGATTGTTTGCTTTGATGCTTCTCATTCTTAGCGGGTAAACGTATGTTTGACCTGCCCCAATGTTTCTCTAATATCTTTATATTATCACTTTATTAACAATTTTGATTTCGTTATTAACATTTACAAAAAAATATAAACGATGTGATATGATATGTTTTGAATTACGTTAATTTTCGGTCCAACTTCACTAGCTCGAGTTGATACAAAACGTTTTTATTATTCGCTTAGTAATAATTTTGTTTTCGTTACTAACGGAGTACAATCGATATCAGCAGTTTGGGTGTTTTTAGGGCCATATGGTCCTTGGCACGTAAACGTGATTTTGACGCGACCCAAGCTTTTCTAATACTCCGTTTTGATTCCGTTACTAACGATTTCATTTTATTTTTAATAACAGTTTCTAACAAATTGATACCATGTGGTATATATTTTTTTAAATGCCTAATAGGTCGAGCCTAATTCAAATGATAAACGATGCCAACAATTTGGGTGTATGATTAAGATTTTTCAGTTCTTAGCAAGGGAACAAAATTTGTCATGAACCTAATTATTTTCGAAGTACAACCGTTACTATACGTTACTAACGATTTTATTTTAGTTACTAACGATTACTAACAAATAAAAATGGTTTGAAACAATATTTTAAAATGTGGATCGGGCCAACTTCACAAGTACAACCCAAATTTTGTGGAAGTATATTAAGTATTATTCAGTTTCTAACGATTTTGTTTCGATACTAAAAAGTAATAACGGATTACAAGCGAATCTAGCAATTTGGGTATTTCATTAGTATATACGCATCCCTGGGAGGGGTTCAAAATTTGGCCGCATGAAAGTTTTTTCTATTATTTTCGTTATTATTCCGTTACTAACGATTTTATTGCCGTTACTAACGGTTACTAAATCATTACAAACGACGTACGTTAATACATTTTAGAAATTATTGAAATAAAATTGTGGGTCGAGCTAACTTCAAATACCCAACCCAATTTTTTTCGAATATCTTCGTTATTGTTCAGTTGCTAACGATTTTGTTTTTGTTACTAACGAGAACGGATTACAAACGATGCTAGCAGTTTGGGTGTTTCATTAGTTTATACGCGTTTCTGGGAGGGGATTCGAAATGTTATCCATAAGAAGGTTTCTTTGTAATATTTCCGTTATTATTCCATTACTAATGGTTACTAACGAATTACAAACCATGTAGTATCATATATTTTAGAAAATACTTGTGGGTCCGGCATGTGAAGTTGGCCCGGCCAAAATGATTTTTGAATTATATTCGTTATTATTGAATTACTAACGTTTTATTTTTCGTTACTAACGGTTACTAACAAATTACAAACGATGTGCTTTAATACGTTTTAGAAATTACTTAAATTAGGTTGTTTGTCGGGCTAACTTTACATGCACGACCCTCATTATATTTGAAATATCTTCGTTATTGTTCACCTGTTAACGATTTCGTTTCCGTTAATAACGTGTACTAACGGATTACAAATGATGCTAGCAGTTTGGGTGTTTCATTAAAGTATATGCGTGTCTGGGAAGGCTTCGAAATTTGATCCTACGAAAGTTTTTTAATAATATTTCCGTAATTTTCCGTTACTAACGGTTACCACCGATGTATTTTAATACTTTTTAAAAATAATTGAAATTAGGTTGTGGGTCGGGCTAACTTTGCATACCCGACCCTCATTATATTTGAAATATCTTCGTTATTGTTCACCTGTTAACGATTTCGTTTCCGTTAATAACGAGTACTAACGGATTACAAACGATACTAGCAGTTTCGGTGTTTCATTAGTTTATACGCGTGTCTGGGAAGGGTTCGACATTTGATCCTATGAAAGTTCTTTTTGTAATATTTCCATTATTTTTCCGTTACTAACGATTTAATTTTCGTTACTAACGGTTACTATTGAATTACAAACGATGTACTTTAATACTTTTTAAAAATCATTGAAATTAGGTTGTGGGTCTGGCTAACTTTACATGCCCGACACACATTATATTTGAAATTTCTTCGTTATTGTTCAAATGCTAACGATTTTGTTTTCGCTACTAACGAGTACTAACGGATTACAAATGATGCTAGCAGTTTGGGTGTTTCATTAGTTTATACGCGTGTCTGTCGATATTTGATCCTATGAAAGTTGTTTTTGTAATATTTCCATTATTTTTCCGTTACTAACGATTTAATTTTCGTTACTAACGGTTACTAACAAATTACAAACGATGTTTGTTGTTTATTTTAGAAAGTTCTGTGTGGGTCAAGCCAGCTTCACAGACATCTTACACCCTCCCAATTTTAACTTTACACCCCCAGACTGAAAATCCTGGCGGAACCCCTGTATGTGACCAGTTCATTACTACGTATATTTTAAATTGTAAATTTGTTTATCTGTGTTCTATACATTACTTTATACTACCTTTTAATTACGTTCAAGGACACCCTATTATGCCAAATCATTGCTGCTAATAAATTACGGTATATAATTAAAATATGTTTGGTCTGGACTTTTTTATAAGTTTCTCTAACAGAGTTTTCGATGGTGCATTTGAATTCTACGCCCCAGGAAATATAAAATTGGATTTCTAAGTCAACTATGTATACCATTTTACAATTTTGAGAAACGAGCCCCATGTCGGGCGCCATGTTGTATATCTCTAAATGGGGATATCAGGTAATGTTTTTGATCATTTATTTTAAATCCTTTACCTCAAAAATATATTATTTATTTGACTCCAATTTCTTTCGTATCACCAAATACAAAATTTATTTATATCGTGTTTTTCACATGTCTTAACAAAATTTGGGGTTATCACCATTGATTTTCTTTTTCTTCAAAATAAATGAAAAGATTGAGACAAACCCTGCATTTGTATCAACATAGAACTACAGGATGACACTTGCCCCGGACTAATAGAAGATAAACAAACAAACAAACAAACAAAAGAATAACAGAAAAAGAGATTTACATTACGCCTTGATAAGCATACTGTTGTCTTCCTCTATCTGAAAACATATCTCTCAAGTGTTTTCAATTTGACAAACACGGCGAAACAAAAAGGGAATACCTTTCTGTATTCGACTGCCACCTCGTGGATAATTTCAGAACTACTTTGGCTTGTTGTCGTCTAATATTAACTCACAATCACTCTCACAAGCAGTCCGTCAGTCTTGGCTCATATCTTTCTCATTCTTTTCCTTTTGTCTTCTTCCTCTCGGTAGAAGGAATGATCAAAACAGCTTCTTCCATACAAATTAGTCTTTGGTGAAGAGGAACACCAGCGCCATCTCACTGACTCTATTGTTTCAGTGCTCACGAACTGAAAACTCCTTTTCACAACGCGCGGAATGAGGAAAACTAACTGAAAGCTGTGAATAAACAAGGCGAATGGTAGAGTAGTTTAATGGAGCGTTTTATACTTTCATTTCAAAGGCGTAGCTTGTATGATCTCCACTCTAACAAGACTTAGTCCAATATATATATATTTTTTTTTACTTTTCTTGAAAATTTTATATGTGATTTCATGAAATCTCTTTGTTTTGTTAAAAAAAATGTGATCTACGATAGCATCATAACCAGTGGCAGACTCTTCCAATCCAGTTTAGCCCTCGCCAGGCCCGTAGCCAGGAGTAGTGTCGTCCTCTCAAAGTTTCTTGGCCCCACGAAATAATCTACTTTTACGCATATAAATATGAGTTAAAATCAATGATCTAATTAACGCGGGAATCCCCCTGTGAGCCTGCAAGTAGACCCATTAATATTAGATTCATCGCGTTATTTTCTTATCAATGACATTTCATCCCCCCCTGTAAAAATTCCTTAATTCGCACACTGGCTAAAATAATAATATATTGTGCGCCGTGCCCTCCTAATCTTTTAACGACCATCATTCCAATCTGTGGCGAACGGCGGTTACTTGTCCGGGTTTTCCTAGGGTTGCTAACTGTAGGAAATGAAATTACTTGCACATGATTTCGTAAGAAAAGGCGCAGGAAATAAATTGAAGAACAGAATGTTTGTTGTGTAGAAGAATGTTGAGCAAAGAGATTAATAAAATATAAATTGTGTATTTGGGTATTTCTGTCTGCGGTTTTCTTGAAATAATAACAGTATAATACTAAATGTTTCTGAGATATTTTATTAAAAAATGAAACAATCAAAAAAGCATCTGCACCAGAAATAGTAACTTATCTAAAATGAAAAAGTCACTTTTCAATTTGTGTATCTGGTCACACTGATTAAGCTACTGATTCTAACAACCACACTTCTTGCACTCGGGAGTTTGGTCCGTGCCTTCGAGAAGACAGTATGTGCTAATGCAAGTGTTGTGGTGTAGAAGCGGAATCTGAAGGACTAAATTCGCACACGTACATATGGCATTAAGCACATCACATAACATTACACATACATACATTTCCTATACATCATCCCAAATTCCAGCTATACTTTCTATCCATAATACATATTTTTTCTTCTATTCCTTTTCCCTTGCCCCTAGCCATATCAACCCAATTTACTCAACTAAGCTTCCACTAGACCTGACCTATCTTCCCTGATTTGACCATTTACGCGATTTTGACCTGCATTATAAAACATTTGTTCCCATTTAAGACTCACATTAAAAACATTTTATTTTACCTGGTTTTTATCTTCATTAAAAACAAATTCTTACAAATTTGGACTTGCCCAAATGGTCTAATATACCCAAGGCAATGACGCGTTCGATTCACAACGCTAACACTAAAACTTACTCTTCCACTCTGTCTATTTCATTGAGTCACGTTCGTAAAAGCATTGGATATGTGTACGCCTGAAATGTATGCCACCCACCTTACTTTACATAGAAGCTGGAATGTATACCATTCCAGGGTATTCATCTTTTCCTCCAAGCTGAGTGTGGAGAAATCAAGACTACCTATATTCTAGGATATACTACCAGTTTAGTACTATCAGAAGAATTTTGAGATAAACATATTTGGATACAATTTCCTTTCCTTTGTTTAAGATATGGAAACTTATCAAATAAAAGAAAAATACATCTTTACACATCCATCATGATACGTCATCATGCCGTATTCGAAAACATGCAATACCATCAATTTTCTAGTCCTATCCAGACGGAAAGGAAAAAGGTTTAGAAGAAAGAGAAAGAAACGACAAACAGAGAGGCAGAGAGAGAAAGAGATAGACAGATGAAATTTGAATTGATTTGTTATTAGGTTTATGAATACACAGTCTCTCTCTCTCTCCTCTCTCTCTCTCTCTCTCACACACACACACACACACACAGACAGTTCAATGTCTTTCTTCCATCCCTCACTCTGACTTCTCTTCCAAGATATTTTTCAATTCCTGTGAAGTTCAATGCATTCGTGCTCACGTCACAAATCCTGCATAACATTTATAACGTTTGTGTTCAATTGACAATAAGCATTTGTACATGGAAATATTTCTATTCGAATATGCAGCAATGGGTTACCCCAAACACGAAGCCAATGACCAAATACCCTATATTTTAGCTACTTTGCCATTTAATGATCAGTCGCAAAATTGTTAATTATTTGTAGTGTATTCTGGAATCCCAGAAAGAAATGTGTATTGTGAGCTTAATGCGAGTCTAATTTTCATGAAATGTCGCACGTGGTGATTTCAGAGGGCATTTACTTTGATTCTGAAATCATATAGTTTTTAATTTTAAAAAACGAGATGGCGTCTGCCCAATGTATCTAAATAATAAAGAATCATCCGAAGTTACTGGATTTTCATATATGGCACTTCTGAAAAGCATTGGCATTTATTCTGAAGTATAGGAAATAAAGTACGAAATTCAAGATGACGCTATAAAATCTTAAATCCAAGACGGTAGTGAAAGTTCAAAAAAGCTTAAGAAAATCTCTCATTATCATTTAATTTAAGATCTGTGGTTTCGTAAAAGGACTGAAAGTGATTTTAAATAAAAAATATTGATTTTCGAAATACAAGATGGCGCCTTGATTTACGAGAACCAAGCTGATATGGGCCCGCTACGTTTCGGCGCCGCCGTTTGAGCGCCAAGTGAGGAAAATGGAAATATTAACTTCCCTAACGAGGTGGAAAAAAAATTAAAATGTTGGGAAATTATTACTCTTTTATTTCTTAAGACTAACAAGGGAAAGATCCCAACCACGAGAGCTGGATTTAGATCAAACCTTCCGAAATAAGTATTTCGACGTCTCTGAGACCGAAGATGATAGTCATTCGATTCGCTTTGCCTTGTTGTGGACTTAAAGGCCCTGGATATTCAATTTCCACACAAAATTGCTATATAGGAAATATTTAACTTTAATTTGAATATCTGTTAACCACTTAAAGTGAACATACAGCGTTGTTCGATAGAACGCTTCAATTAGTAAGTGTGCGTAAGTTAAGATCTTTGAACAGTGAGTACAAAGGGTGTTTTCAATTAGAGGTGTTCTCAATGCAGCCCCTGTGCTTAAGTATTAGCATGAAAACCATCAGAAACTATACCTAATCTGAAGTTAATAATGTGTGTGATGGACCAGCTATCTACGTCCTTTCCTGAATTCTAACGTAAGGAGTATTCAGTGTAGTAGAAGGAAATCAAAATGCATATATCCTAAAATACTTTTCTTCCTCCAGAAGGTTTTTATTGTTGTGAAATTCTCAGCACGCTTAGAAATTACCAATGGTGGCTCCTTATGTGAAACTGAAAGCAAAACTTGATCTCACGTCAAAGACAAGTATACATCTGGTTACGAGTAACTATGTTAATAGTGCTTCCACGTATTTCTGTGTGTCCTACAATAACGCATTCACTTCATACAACACTTCACACATTATGCATTTATCTTCTTTTATATTGATTTTGGTTTCTGAGCTGAATATCTATAGTAAAAAATACTTGTTCAGTTTAGCGCCCCCTGAATCCTGTGCCCAGGGCATATACCCCGTCTGCTCCCCCTACTTATGTCATTGCTATAGCTCAGCCTGCTTATGTTGAAAATAAATAAATACATCCAATTTCCGCTGAAAAAAAAACACTTCACAATTAAAATCATTGAAAAAGAAAATATTATGTTTTTCAAGTGCTTACTAAAATATAAACGTCTCATTACATCTCTTCCATAAACACAGCCCCTGGATCTGTTCTTCTGTCGCATCTTATGGACGAAGTTTTTACAAACTTCTTTCAATACAATAGTTTCCCTGGTGTGATTCTTTGGTAAAGCTCTGGCGCCGTATGTTTCGGCGTCAGAACTACGTCGCCGAAACGGTGGCACCGAACTGAACGGATCCGAGATGATATAACACAAAATGACCTAATTTTGATGAATTGTAGAGTATTCTTGAAGTTTGGAAAGTATGCTTGGTTCGGTTCTGAAGTTAGAAATTCAGTAACCCAACATCGCAGCATCTGGAAGCGGTTTATTTTCGAATTGTCACATGATTTTTTTTTTAATCATAGCTGGAGACTCTGAACAACGTTAAGTGGCATCCTGTAAATAAAAATATTGAATTCCAAAATCCAAAATCCGGCACAAGAACTACTACACTTTAAAAAAAAATTATATTTTCATGAAATTTCGTATCTGGAGCTTCCTTAGAGAGGTAGCTGCTGTCCTGAAGTCCAACATGGCAACAGCAGGAAACATTTTTTTTAAACATACGATTTTCCAGATATTTCTATTCTGGGTGTTCTAAAGGACGTTAAGTTCCATTCTGAAGTCAAAAATTTTAAAAACTAAAATTCAATACTTTAAGCAGCACAAAAACTTGTTTTTTTAGAAAACTCTTCCAATTATCTTTAAATTTTATAACTGTGTGCTTCTGAAGGTCATTGGTGCCAATCCCGATCAATTCCAACTCCAAAAAGGAAAGAAAAAATAAATATGGAAAAATAATTTTCAGTACACTTGTTCATTATAATTGCACTGAAATAAATATACCAAAGCATAATTTAGCTGGAGGCTGGGCTACTTTAAGTCCAGACTCTAAAATTACCGAACCGAAATCCGATTATTAACTTTGAGTACATTTTATTGCTTTATACAGGCGAATATGAAGTTTGAATTTCTTCAGTACTACTGTCCTTGATTGGTCGGATGTTCCTTGTGAAGGTTCTAGTTACAATGTTTTAGTTGTAGTGCAATTCAAATCAAATAAGGACACTAATGAAGTTGTTTTAATGCTTGTTTTATTTAATTTCTACATATGATTTAGTAATACATAACAAATAATAATACATGGACATTTATTTGCTCACTCAGATATTTATGCTTGCAACTTATAACCTTATAGTGCATTCTGATGGTATGAGATTTGTTAACGGTAACTCATATTTGGATAGCAGCATAAAATCTTGCACAGACCACCAGACAGATCTCCAGCTTGTTGAGAAACAATCGAGACACAACTTGTATCGCCCCTCCCTTCCCAGAATGAAGATTTCCACATTATTGAATGGTTTACTGTCCTTCTATATGAGACTACAAGCACAACAGAAAGTGTTAATAATTGTAGCCTAATTTTGCTCACAAAAGGAAACAGATTAATGAAAACATCTCACCAACAACAGATGACAAAAGCTACATGTTAAGCAGACGATGCTGCAGACAATGATTTAAAAACAGCGGCTTGAATGGCAACTGAAAATTACACCAATTAGTTCTTTTGGTTGGAAAAGGAGTTGTTCTTCTGAATATGAGCCACTTTGGACAACTATCTAAGATGTTTCAGAAACTGTTCCGAGCTGTTCTGATGTCACTGCAAATCAATGTGTGCAAGGAATTGTGTGTGTGAAAGAAATGGCGTTCCTTGTACTTCACTGTGTGCTTGCAATGGATATTGTGAAGAATAAAGGCAGTCTCATGAACTGTACTGTACTATCTGCTGTTTAAAATATAACTTTCTCCACAATTTCTTCATAATTTATTAATGTTACAATAAAGTACAAAATACGTTTGTTTCTCTAAAATGTAAGAAACAGATCTTTAATTAGAGTTCAATGATATAATTTGTGCATCAATAATAATTTTACATTATTTCAGGTATGTTGAAATGATAAAAATTTCAATTAAATATTTTAATTTTCAATTGGTAAAATATTTTTGTTTTCAAATGATCAAGATTTATTTAGTGGTTGAATGTTGGCATAATCTAATGAGTGGAAAAGAGAAATAGTGTATACAGTGTGATATCTAACTCATTCTCAAGTAAGTTTTCGTGAAGCTAAGAAGTTTGAATCAGTGTTTCCTTTTGTGAATTTTGAAAGTAGAAGAAGAAATGTTATTTTCTTTTCATATTTTAGTTGGTGGTCTTACCTCTGTCGGTCTTCAGTTTCCCAGATGAGTTACATTCCATAGAAATTAGTACATACTTTAGCGTGTATCTTTTTGGAATGTTCTTAAGTTTAAAAATAGCCTAGCAGGTCATTACATACAAACAAGCGGGAGTTTAGATCCTATTAACAATCGTTAAGGTTGGAAGGTCCCTTGGCAGCATATTAGACACACATTTTTATATAAGAGGTTGGTAACACTCATAACTGGATTGCTTAGGGGCGGGAACACCCACAGTATTTTTCTTGTGTCGAATAATGTTTATGCCAAAGGCCCAAGTTTACGTTGAGTTGAGGAGGACATCATCAGATGTTTTTTTTTGTAGCCTCTCTTGTTTTGTTAAATTTTTACATAACTCTACCGGGACAAACGTATAGTTTAGTTTCTAAGACCCTCTGCTTTTTGTTAAATCTTTCTTATTGGTTGAGAGCCATTTCCACATCCTGTGGGTGGTAACAGAAGCTTCTTTTTGCTCTGGATATATGCAGCAGTTCTCGCCAGATTCGAGGAGTCCACTACGAAATCTCGACAGAGCAACATCCAAAAGGTCCCCCTCATATGACAGAAACACTGTCGGGAGTATCTTCGTTTCAGTACCTTCAATTCAGATATTTCTTTAGTATCTGTCTCCTTTTAGTGCGAGATGCTTTTTGCTTTAATTTACGAGCGCTATTTTTCGTCATTCATTAAAGCTATTATTTGAGACCCTGTCAAATCAAGTTTATCTTCCCTTAAGTTCAGTAACAGGGACTACGTTCTGAGAAATTAATGCTTCTGTTTCGTCGTAATTCCACGATATCTAAAAGCTTCATGCGCCTAAATTACGTCAAGGTATGTAGAAAGGTATTGTTGTATTCTTCACAATTTAAAGCCTCTGTATATCTTTCTCTTCATCTATGTAACTTACGCCCCAGGACATTATTATTTTCCTTATAACTTTGAAGTAGTATTAACTCATCGCATCGAAGCGAAGCAGGCATCAAATCTTGCTAAGGGATAACCTTTTAAAGGGTACTCTATACGGCGTGCATTGGAGCAGTTCAATGTCCCGTCTTGAATTAGTAAAGTAAACTCATATTTCCCTCACGGAAGAATGGTTTGACTTTGACGGTTTTATAAGAAGCAACTTTACGCCGGACCGCGAACGAAAACAGACTATAAATACAACATTAGGTTGCTAAATTGATTTATGTCTAAGTAACTTTCAATCAGATTTGGGTTAATCAACTTCTGTTCTATTTTTAGTAAAAAGCTTATCTCCTTTTCTATGACTATTAAGTAGATAAAATACCACATCGAAGGGTATGTTTGCAGGGAAATAATCTCGGTTGTGTTGCAAAATGCGTTTAATTGCCAAATTAAACATTCTTTTCTGTCATCATCTTTTTTTTTTTTAACAAGGCATGAAGTGGCTCCAGGTCACAGCCTTTCGCTCAGACAATTCTCTAATAGTTTGCTTGATGCTTTATTCTTTCATAAAGAGACCGTTTTCCTCTCAAATCAATACATAAGTAAAATAAGCAATCTACGGAAGCAGTAGATGGAAATGTGGAAATGTCGGAAGCTCGCTTTATGTCAAAATCTCAAAAATAAGAAAAGTTGGAATTTTAATTTCATTGCTAAACTAATGTAAGAAGTCCTCAAAGTCAATCTCAAGCTATGAAACAAAGCTGAAAGATTTAAAGTGTACCTCTTCGAAGACTATTTGTAAAGTGTGTTGTAATAACTCTGTATTTTATGTTGATCTATATATCCCTAATAATATATAATCTCAAACTAGTAGGTGATTATCCTTGAAAAGACATTCTTGTAGGTTATTCGGATAATGGCTCAAGTAAGATTTTTATTGCTTTTTATCTAGCTTTCTTTAACATATTGTAAAGTCCATTGTTAAGAAAGTTATCACAAAGAATGCCGGCAAATTATACTGCCCCGCACCGTCCTGATGTATAACTGGTTGCGTAGGATCACGGCGTTCAGGGGACCTTACGAAGTAAGCTTCCGCTTGGAGCCTGAATATTGGTTGAATATTTCTCGTCGGAATTATGACAGGAAGTGAATTGATGTCTCAAACATTCTTATGTTCTTGTTGATTTACTCTGCTAATACATTAATGATCTCCAAAGGAACCTGTAGCCGAGTTCTACATTAGAGAGACGTGTCAGTGATGTTACGTAACTTTCTTCTCTGCTCCGTTGTATTTTTATCACAGTTGCCATATTACGTTCCAAGGGAGTTTTTCCCTATCTTTCTGCTGTATCTAGTGGCCATTTTACGACCTGGCGTTAGTTACAAAAACCTAATCGCTCGTGTGTGACTTCTCTCTGCATGAGTCCCTAACCAAACAGAGAGTGGCGTCTCGACATATTTTGACTGGATCTTCACTGATCTATCCGTCATTATCATATTATTATTATTATTATTATTCAAATGTTCTGGTTACGGCACACCTCACTACCCATTTATTTGGCCCATACACAGCGTAACAACAAGTAAATTAAAAAATGAAATAAAAAGGGTTGGTAATACTGAATAACTGCACTAATCAATACGATTCCGCGGTTACAAACTAGTCTAGCGAAACCCTTTCCAAGACACCTGAACCATCTTTCTACACTCTGTGGTTCCTGAGATGTGGACACCTACAGACAGACGGATGGACAAACTGAACGCTATTATAAGGTCCCCTTTCCTTAATTACCCATCAACGAACCTAAAACAAAAGATAGGGCCTTTCTTAATGATAATTTTAAGATTTTATCTATATATCTGAAGCATTTCTAATAATATGTACTATCATGGCCAAAATTATGTTCACATGACTTTGTTATACACGAGTTTTCTCTAAGCCCAGCAGATAGGCCACCCAACTAACATTGAGTTGGCGGTGTGTGATTCTGAGAGAGTGTGAGTGAGCGAGCAAGGGTTGGAATTTTCTTTTCTTTAACAGAAAACATTATCACATGTCCTGGGTTCAGAAAAATATATTTATGATTTCTTGTAGTATGTAGCAAATAATGAAAAACTTTAGAGAGTCCCATTTCAAACAATAAAATAGGAAACCTAACACCATTTTTATTTTAGGTGGGCCACTTGTTGAAGGGTACTGAAGAGTTTAATTCCAATTGTCTAATAGAAAAGATCCTTACCGAATATGGAGAAACAAAAATGAATTTTAAAACCCATGGTTTCTTTCTTTTTTCTTTCTTAATGAATTCCATAGAACACTAACGTTATGCATGAGAGACAAGAGAAAAGGTCTGTTTCTATCAGTTCTTAAAAATAGGGCACGATGCACGATATTTATGCTTGATAATTTCTGACATTATGTTGTTATTTACGTTATTTTGTATGGGCTTGCCTATGATATTGTGTGTGCGTGCATGTGATAAACATCGAAACGAGTATGCTTTCTTCCGAGCACCGTACCTTACTTGGTAGAACGTTGGTTTCGTATTCGGGAGGACCTCGGTTCGGTACCAGCGGCTGACTGTCCTGATTTAGGTTTTCCCAGTGTTTTCCTCAGTCACGCCAGGCATATACCGGGATGGTACACTTCGCATCAAAAATATTGCGACAGCGAACGCCGTGCAGCTAGGTAACCCAAATAGCACCTTCTTATCCCATAATCGTTTCTAGTAAACAGACCCCCCTCTTTCTCCTTCCTTCGTCTCGCCCATACTAAAATCAGCAAACATCATGAACTTTTTTTTTTAATAGACATCTATTAGTATCGATAAAATGAAAGCGAGACGAATCAATATACATAAGTTGATCAAGGGAGAAATTTAAACATACAATGAAACATTGAAACCGATGGATGTCTGTAAGACAGAGGCAGAGAAATGAGAGAGAGAGAGAGAGAGAGAGAGAGAGTGAGAAAGAGAGAAGGGGAAATAGAAGAAGAAGAAGTACAGATAAAAAATATGGAATTTAAACGTAGTAAAAAATATTAAGTTCACTTCCCACAGTATAAAGTTCAATTCCCACAAATCAAATCTAAAAGCAAGAGAGAAGTAAATTTATATTTTTGCAGGGTTATTCGAATATATAAAAGGTGCTTCAAAAATTCATTAAATCACTTTCAAAATGGAGACCAAACTTGGAGGTCAGATCAAATACTTATGATTTCCAGTGAAACTCCAGAGTTTTGATACACATCTAGGATAATGTCAAATGTGTAACACACATTATTTGTTTGCGCGGGGTTAGTCTGCAAATTCGGTGGGGTTTGTTAAACATACTGGTTCGGAATACTTTGTAATCAAGGATGCTACCAGGATTTTCAGATTGGGGGCGTAAAGTCAAAATTGGGAGGGTGGACGTAGAGTTTTGCACAGTTTCTATCAACTTTTGTCCGCAATATGTTAAAGTTGGGGGTAGTCTCGAGAATTTGGACTGACATCCCCTACAGGGGCCGGGGTCTAGCGGAATCACTGATTAAAAAAACAGTAGATACTGTAGGTCATGCTGACCCATTGATTCGATTTATACTTGATAACCCGTAGGATGAAGGAGAGATTTTAATTATTTCATTCCGTTTGAACAATGTTTCTTTAAGGGGTGACCAGGACCGGAGACGTGACCCCGAGAACAAGAAAAATACGACGCCAAAATTCCCAGTTAAATAGGGTTTCCAGACCGGGTCAATCGGGTTACCGGGTCACTTATGTTTGGGTCAGGCCCTATCACCGGGTCATCGAAAGTGGCCCGAAATTATCTCTGGAAGACGCACAAAAGGAGAGAGTGTGTGTAAAGTAAGAGAAAAATAAAGATAAATAGATAGAGAGAAGAAGAGAAAGACGCAGCAAAGATACGATAAGAATACAGCGACAAAGAGAGGAAGAGAAAGAGACCAATGAAAAACATGAAAATTACATTACCATTATGCTAAACAGCACATACACTGTTTACTCGGATTCTGACCAGTGATGCTACATAGGTTCTCCATAACCCGCAGATAAATCTGTTTGAATACTTCAGTGTATGCGAAAAAGAAACTGGCTGGTGGGGAATCGAACCCATGTTTTCAAATTAGAAGTCCCGCACGCTAGCGATACTCCACATTTGGCTGTATCCAACACTTGCTTAACAAATGTTATAGTGTTTCTTTCTAAGAATAATAAAATGAAAAGTGCATATTTATGATCAATGACGTGTTGTTAACTTTCCACGTAACCCCCTGAGACTTGATTTGAACTTTCCCAACCAACATTCGCAAATCGTCTTCCTGGCTATAGTGACTCACTTGCTCCACTCAACAGTCGGAAATATTCTCCGTTTCGTATGAGAAGAGATGATTAGATTATTCACGATTGCTTTGTAAAAAATCTTTGGCTTGAACAGGATTCGAACCAATGTTAGGTTGGTTTTGGACTGCAATGTCCAGCGCGTTTCCTCTACTCTATTTTGCCAACGAGCTCAACTCCTATGAATAACCAAGTTCAAATGCGAGGAAAATGTAAAATTGAGTATATGTGTTTCATTTTGTCTGTATCTATTGTGTGGTAAGTAAACACATGTGTATGTATGTCCTTTTTGTCATGTCAGATTATGAAATGAATATATTATATCAGTTTTACGAACAAACCCAGCTTTGGATAAGTATTGCTACATTAAGATACGATCATTTATTGTTGTCTATTTTAACTAAACCAGCCTGAACGAATCTAACATCACCAAAACAAAATTGTCATTAACAAATCTAGAAGTTAAAACTTCAATTAAAAGTTCTAATACACTTCGTGCAACGTGATAAGTTCAACGCAACACAAATTTTAACTTTTGACAGATTATATTGTAAATATAATATCGGGCAATCTGAGCCTATTTTGATTTAACCAGTTTCAAAATATCAAAATTTCAAGGATAAGCGAGAGTGGGCGACTTCCGCTTTAGTAAGCCGCTATTTTAATTCCAGTGACTTGCGGGTAGACGCAAGTATTTTACGCTCTTTTTTACTATGATGCACTAAAACTGGAACCAACCTACTTTTGTAATACATGAAATGTAAACAATGAAACAGAGTAGTAGACATACATGCAACCAGATCCCGTGGGAACATCGACATAAACACATAACAATATGCTTTTAGTCAGTATTTCCATTTTGGAAGTTTCATACGAAATCCAGGCGGATCACAAGCTACAAAATGCAGGTTGCAGGATAAATTTGGGGGGCGGTCTTATGATGTTTTACTTCCTGCTTTACACAGTTCCTGTGAGTGAGTGATTGGTAAAGATCGCTGCCTTATAATTAAGGGATCCTGGGCAGGAGTTTGCTTCAAATTACTTTACCAAGGGCTCGGAACAGAAGAGTTATACTGTAACTATTGAACACAAGTTTCAGAACAAATCTATTCAATAAAGGGGTCGCGCGAGCCCCTCCAGCACAGCCCTAATCACGGGGTCAATTCTTGCTGGCGATACAAGTGGTTCGGAGTCCACATTAAACTGTAGATTCTATTCTTAGGACTTTATCTGCATCCAATGTAAGGCTATTGCAAACCACCCTCGGTTCGCCTTGCCCAGACGTTCGCGTCAGGATTTGCATTTGGGCAGAGCACCGATCATAATGAGGTTAAACACACATAAATGATTTTCATGAGGCGAAGAGAATTTTACGGGGGAATGGGTGGCAGATTCCATAGCGTCTTCCTGACTTCTTCATATATGGAAACATTGTTCGTAGTTTGGTTTTCAACAACTTCTTAAATATTTCAGCAGAATTCCGTTTTCAAAGATAAGGAAATTTTAATTCGCTCCATTCTAAAATGTCACACATGAAAACATCAATCAGCTTTGAAAGCAAAAGAAATGTCACATGTTGCCCTTTTGGTTAGGTATTTTGACTTCACAAAATTCCGCTTAAAGAATACTGTGTTACTGTCTAAAGATAAATCCTAAAATATAATTATTAGGCCCTATCATTATTGCCTATGAAACTTTCTGAAAACCTAATGATCCAACAAAAATTACTGTCCACATTAAACTATAGGTTCTATTCTTAGGACTTTAAATGCATCCAATGTAAGGCTAT
>JAGDQP010019051.1:2538-15967 GCA_022664845.1 Lepisma saccharinum
TTTTTTTTTAGACATATAAATAACAACAGCCAAGCTAAGTAATTTCTATAGTCAGTGTCTCCTAAGCTCAATTAAAAAAAAAGTGTAAAATGAAAAACTCACAGCTTCATTTAAAATTAATCAAAATAAAATAATTTTACATTTATTATTACATTTTGATAAGATTAATCTGTACATGATAATTCAACCCTATTTGAGTCCGACAGTATTTTATTTTAACCACATGTCTTTCTATACCTAAACAAGCATTACCAAATGTGTTTATTTAGAAACCAAACGAAGAGAGGAAAAGTTAAAAACATATTTCGATAACTGTCAACATTGTTAGGCTTACGCTGGTATGCTATCAGCATTGTCATACTTATCATGGTATTGTTACACAATAAACAAATTAAGTATTAATAGCGCCACATCCTTAGTATAAGTTTTTGCTTCCGTGAGAATTGATTAAAAATATTGTTTGAAAAGAAAACGTTTTACAACGGTTTCATGGTAATAACAATTAGAACTTCACTGAAATGACATTATTTTATTATTTTGACTTCCATTTTGCATTAAAAAAAGCTATCAATTATCCCAATTAGAACGATAATTAGTTTACTTACCAGAAACTAATGGAAAGTCACTCGTCGTAGGGGTCGTATTTTCTCGAGCAGTCTTAAAAAAAGAATCAATCTTCATTTTTTCTTTAACTCTTGTTCCATCTCTTTCTTCTTTCTACGTTTTGCCGCACCACTTAGTTGACTCATCATGTCAGATTATTTTCGTGTCATTTAGTCCCCTTTACTATCCTCTCTAAACTAAGTACAATTGAAACTGGCAGGGTTGGAGGCAAACTAGGCATGTGCATAGGGTGACAACTACGTTTTTTTTAAAATAAACTCCTTCCTTCAACAGCATTTCCAACTCCACCCCTATTCTTCCGTCCCCTCTAAGAACAGTCACAATATTAGGGACCCGCATTCCACTCCTGCCTCTTTGCATCCATTGTACAAGACAAGTTGTGAACTTTCTGGGACGTGCATCACGAGCATATATTCGCTCTCCTTGCCTTGGGGAAGAGAGATTGTTGGATTGCCGGAGTTCCGGCATTCCAAAAAGCTCCTGTGTTCCATCAGTCTGTGACTTCTGGGGTTGCGGGACGGGCTGAACAGTTACAATAAGCAGATGTCAGATTGGCTACAAGCGCGATCAGCCCTACTGACAACGGTTTCGCACTTAATTATTTACAATAATATTGTTCAAACGCCGCGTTTTGATATGCAAGGAAACGCAACGGTTGTCAGTTATTGGGCAACACAGTTTCGCGGGACAGTCTTGGCCGAAAGACACCGACATCACGTGTCGAGCAGGGAGGTGGGGGAATGTAACATATTTCCATTCTTACACGTTATAAACCACCAGTACCGTACCACTGCCACGGTTTATTATTATTATTTTCTCATTTTCCCAAAAAATACTTTTTCTAGTGGACTGAATTTCGCATAACGCATTTACGTTTTCCGTATATTCACTAAAGAGTCGACAGGCTTCCCAGAGCCCATGGGCCCCGGGGCTTGCCCCGGCTGCCCCAGCCTAGTTTCACCCCTGGAGGAGCTGCAATTAGAAAAATGGTGACACGCGAGAAGACAAGATTTAAAATATAATTCCAGTAAATCGGTGCTAACCGTGGAGACTTTCGAACGAAATTTAACAGAAATCACCGTATATGAGACACCTAGTTTTTATGCTCCCTTTTCAGGTGGTTTTATGTGAACTTCATTTGACCGCACGCGACTGATTGTCTTTTCTCACATTGACGGACGACATCCATCCGTTACACAAACATCCAATTCTCACAATTAGTACGGGTAATTTGTGAGCTGTGAGGGCTTATGTAAGAGAAAATCACCCGGTCGTCCGTTGGTGTCTCAAGACTCGGTGAGCGGTGCGGTGAGCATCAAGCAAGGCCATAGAAATCTATCCGGAAAGGTAGCAGAAAACTGACTTCTCGCAGTTGTTAAATTTCGTGCGAAAGTGTCGCTGGGCACACGCATACCACCTATTTGGTGGAATTAAGTCTGCAAAACGCTCACTTCTCGCGTGTCGCCATTTTTATATGACTTGACTATGAGTGGATAACGAAACTACGTCAAAGCGCATAAAGGAATCGTTACAACTTTGCCTCCACATGTGTGTATGTATCATTGTTCTGTATTAAGTACACTGCCTGCAATTGTTCTCTAAATCAAGGAATTCATTTATTTACACCTGTAATAGGCAAAGTTTTGTTTGACTATTGTACTGACAAGTACGTGTTCGTTTGCAGATAAGATATCAATTTAACTTCATTTTGTTTTTTTCCAGAAGGTAAGAATATACCTCGTGTATGATAAACACATGCTGATCAAAACCATTGTCGTAAATGGAAGTGCACACAATAAATTCGGAAGAGCAGAATATATTTCATCTTCTTACAAAGAGCAAAAAAGAGAAAGCACTTCTTAGAGCGAAATTTTCAATCGAAAAGAGTGATTTTCAACATAACGCTCTCGCTTTGGATAAAAAAAATGTGATCTTTCTAGATGAAATTCCGATGCTTTATGGGTGTAATTTATTCTTCATACTAGAAAGAGCGATTTCTCATCATTTAAAGTGGTTCATAATGCGCCATAGCTATTAGTCAAGTTTGTTCTCCGCCATTTGTAACCGCGAAGGGTACTCAAAGACGAAGCTATCCTGTGAAATTTGTCGCGTTTAATTAAACATGACAACGTAAAACCTGAAAACTTTTCTCGGCGACAAAAACACACCAGAAGATATGTAGAAGATATCTTCAAAATATGTCAAGAGTAAGCAGTAAGATATGTACAAGAAATCTTTGGATTTTGTTCTTGATACCTGGTGAGACGAAAGAAACCATTTTGAAGGCATACTCACACAGCTAGCCTGCTGACTGAGCGAATACGGAGTTGTGTAGCTGGCCGGAAAGTGCAGGGTTTCAATCCCACGTAGGTTCAGTATGTTTTTCTCTTTTTCATTCATAAGTAGTCTAGATTACTTTTCTTTGTTACTAATTATGAATAAATGCTCCCTTTTGCAACTTTTACACTTCAACATTTCCAACATATGAAAATCCATCTGAAAAAGCTTGTATCTACGTTCGCATAGAAAAGAACTACAGTAGATCCCATCTTTTCTCCGATGAAATCCGCTCTTTCCGCTCTCCAGAGATGACACATTCCACTCTTTGAGTTTAGTGTGTGGTTTCCTCCTCACTTCAAACTTGACCAAAAAACTTAGATCATTTTTTTTTTAAATGTTGGTATAGTTTGAGCAGCGTGAAAATACAAATAGGTAGAATCTATTATTAACTCTTCGAATTGTTGAAAAGTCTGTTACATTTGTTTCGATTATATTGATTTGATTTTCTATTTCGGACTCATGTGGTAACTTTGAACAAAACCCTCAAGTCTGGTGGATAAAATTGCAGAGGGAATCACTTTCCGGAGATACGGATGGGGAAGGTTGTGGCCAGCATCTTAGTTGAGGTACAATCCCAGCATTCACGTAGTGAAATTCAGATAAACCTCAATCAAGGTTGCTGGCAGGTAGGCTCGAATACACTTGAATTTTATGTGTTGCAACTGGTACACGCGATTGTACCAGTATAAGTAATAAATAATTGGTAAACGGTGACGTACATTGTGTACAATTTATGCTATTTTTATCGCAGTCTAAGCTTGTGAACAAATATTATAATCTGCACAAGTGATAGTCATTTACGTGAAACTAAGAAAAAATATGAACAAAAATGTTTGCAAAATCAGAAATTTAGGTGCAATTTCCAACCCTGTGTATGGTTTCTATTTCTCCCCCACAGCCTGCCTGGCTCATTTTCTAATTTTCACGTGGGAAGGTTACGGGAAATACACGAGCAAGGTTTTGGTTGTAGAATCGACGTGCGACGTTCGGTCTATTATCAAATATCACTGGTCTGTATTACCAAATACAGGCCATTGAAGATTTGTTATCTACTCATAGTAGCAGCTAGCCAGAAGTCAAAAGTTAATGATAAAAATGTAACAGTTCAATAAAAATTATATTGACTTCTAATTTTTCAGTCATTAGAAAATAAAATTAAGTCGTATTCGAGGAAAATGTAATACGTAAGCTCCCTTATTATTATTGGCTTTACAATGAAAAATAAAGTCAGATTGCAATTCTGAAGTTGCGCTAGAAACATTTCAGCCAAGCTGTGCAGATTTCAGCTAGAGAAAGTACATGGATGGAAGTTGTTCGTTAATTATCGTATTTTGGCATTTCCGTCAACTACAGCAAATGTTGAAAGAAGTTTATTAGCACTAAAACCGGTAAAACTTCTGGTAACGCAGGAACAAATTCGCCTTAATTATTTGGTTGATTAGTTGATAGAGAATTAAATCCTTATTTAGGAGTGCAATAAACGTAGAGAGAGACTTTTGTGACAAGTTTGTTACGAATTTCACAAACAATTAAAGAAGAATTGAGTCATTTTCAACGGTTTTCTCTCAGTTGCACCAGAAAAATACCGGGATGGTACCTACGAACTAGGGCCTGATCGACTACCTTCCTTTGCCTTACCTTATTCGGGCTTAAGTCTGAGATGTCTAAAGACCATGAAGAAATTTAAAAAAATAATTGAGTTTTATGTACAAATAATTATGTTATTTATGTTTTATCTTCATACTTCATACATTCATGGGGTGAGTGTTCTTTCTATCTTTGTTCTCCTGAAATCATTTACTGCTCTCAATTGGCAAGTAGATCTATAGAGGACATTCCTCCCTCGCGGTTATATATCAAACAGTTTTAGGCTGTCTTACTCTCTGTGCAGCTGACTTTAATTAAGAACCTGTGCAAATATCGTATTTGCGACGGTTTGGAGACCATTGACATTAGCGTGAAAAAGTGCCCATAATTCCTTCCCATAAGAAATGGTAGTAAAAAAGTGTTCAACAGCTAGTTGACTCATGTAAACTGTACAAGAAGTGCATTTATCTTTAGAATATACGCTCAGATTCATAGAAAAGGTCGTTGTATATACATTTTCTTATTCCAATAAATTGCGCAATATGACAATACTAAGCCTATATTTTATCCACATTTAAAAAAAACATTTTATGTTTTTTTTTTTTTCTTGCAACGTGTATTAGTTCGATATTGCCAAATTGTAAACTTCCCGACAAGAAGCCTCTCTTCTGAATGTATGTACATATAAAATATATCCAGCAATTTTGTCACCATAACACTGTTGCACTTTATATACGTATATGTAAAATGAGTTTAATAAGTCACTGAGAGTAAATAAAACTTGAAAGACCGCTCTTCCAACTGTAATTATTATCTAAGAGAGTAGCGATGAAGTTTGAATGGAAGTCCAGCACGATGGATGTTTGCCAAATGTCATTAACAAGTTTTCACTTTCCTTGACCTTGATTTTGCTTGAAGCTTGCGTAAGATGTAGATGCTTTTAGTTGCTTGATCTTATAGTCCACTTTCTCCAACATGTGACTATTCTCTCAAGGTCGTTTCCTTCTTACTCATGACCGGCCGCTTTTGTTTACTTAAGATCTACGATGGGGTATTAGTAAAATTTTCAGAGGATGGGGAGTTATAAAAAAAACAACACACATACACAAATGCAATTTGTCACTTATATACTGCGACATACTTTGTAAGGTGATTCTTCACACCATGCATAAGAAGCAAGTAGAAGTCCATTAAAACAAATCTATAATAATAATAATAATAATAATAATAATAATAATAATAAAATTTTTAAAACATACTTTTCTTAAACAATTCGTGCTAAAAAGTAAAAAAAAATGTTCATGCAGGACTAAAAAGAAAAGCATGGGGCGCTCTCTCATATACAGTCACTTTATAAATTCTTCAATTGGTGCGCCTCATGCTTTTCTTTTTAGTCATGCATAAACACCATTTTTTTTTTACTTTTTAGTACGAATTGTTTAAGAAAAGTATGTTTGTATAAAGTCTTTTTAATTTTTTTTTTTTCGACTTATTTCGGTGTTCGGATACTTTTTTCTCAAGCTGATCTTGTCATTCAAATTCTAAAGTGTTCTACAACCAGTCAGACGCAACATCGTTGCGGGCTAGCATTACTTTAGAATAAAGGAGTTCTTACTAAAAAATATACCGTATGCTTTTAAAATTTATAAATATATAGAAATATATGAAAGTAACAATGGAATATTGTCACCGGACTTGCGTCACTGTGCAAATTTTCATCATTCTATGACGACGGGAAATGAGTAAAAGTAACGTTGCAAGATTTGATGACACGATGAACCATTGTGAATGAAAGATAAGTGTGTAGTAAATAAACACAGCAGTTTCGGAGAAAAAAAAAACGCCTAAAGATAATACTAGATCGTCAGAAATGACGTGATAACTCGCCAGCAGCACTGTTAAAAATTTTGTAAACATTCCAAGGAACTCTCAGTAAAATTCCGCAAAAAATTTAATATTTCATATTGTTTCATTAAAATCAAGGAAAATCGCACAGACTTTCTGTACGCTGAGGTGGGTAGATTCAGTTGACAGTTCTACACATGCGCAGAGTGAGAAAACAGTTTCTTATCGTAGCCCTGAATGGAATTCTGATCAAGTATTGGCTGTCGCCATCTTGATTACTTCTCATTTTAAAAGAAATGGGAAATATTCACAGTGAATGTGAATGCAGAACCGTAGTTGAAAAATACAAAAGTTATTAAAATGTGGCGTAAGTCATGGCATCAACTTAGTTAATATATTCGGGTTCAGATAACGCACTTCAATACTATTTGGATCTGGTCACTTTTATGTCTGTAAATTTATTACAGTCGTTAAAACGCTAGATTTCTAACTAATCAAACCGGGTTCAAATCTCGGTCATACTTCTCTTATTTTTATCTCTTGTTTCGGATTTTTTTTAACAGTGAAGCGACGTATTTGTTTATATAATTTCCACCACCACCTTGTCTTCCACCTAACCATGTATATACATACTCGCACATACAGATATAAAAATACAATAAAACACTTATTACAAAGAAAAATATAAATTGTATTCCATTCTACCCCATCCCTTCACCCATTCCCCCGACATGAATACAATAAGTACCCCCACACCCTACATAGAACCCCACACTAAACACACATACACATACATGTATATTTTTCATGTGCTGCTCTCATGAAAGTAAAATTGAAGCAAGAGTACAGGCAGACTGACGACGTATCATATTTATTTGTGGAACAGAAACCTTCCAATGAAATGAACACTGTTTTGTACTGCTATGGACACGTGTAAGAAAATGACTATAAAGTTTATTTCTAAAGCCATTGACTGAGCTGGCTGTGCGAATTGCCGAAGGAAGACTGTTCCACTGTTGGATGCCGTAAACTGCAAATGATTTCGAATACCTTTTAGAGATCTGTGTTTTGGTATCCTTAGGGTGACATTTTCTGTATCATCACAACAACATCTGACTTAACTGCACATATTAAAAAAAAAGGAGTTAGACATTTGAATCTTTGTTCATATTTGATATACAAACTAAAAGAACAAGATTCTTTACTTTTACAAATGAATAGATATAAAAAGTATAATTGTTTCTATATAATCTTATTTATAATGCTCAGTTTGAATAATTTTTGAAATTAAACTTTTAACTAAATTACAAATTTTACTGCCTGCCATCTATTGACATAACTTTCAATACGATTTCATATAATTCCCGAACATTTCAAATTAAAAGCAGTTTATTTTCTGATGTCCTATGAATCCTCTTGGGGCTCAATAGTCCGCAGCTAAACTATTTCCACATTCGGATCTCCAGGCGAGGATTGCTTCAGGGGAATCCAAGAACAGGATTAAGAAGGTCATTAGGATAGGAATGTGGAGTGTATGTACAAACTTTCTACATACCAAACGGGCCCTCTGCAGACGATATTACGTGAGACTGAGAAACACGAGATGGACGTACTAGTGATACAGTACGTCCGGGGGAGGGTGAAGATAGCATTCTACAGGGCAAACACACTTTTTACTATGGGGGAACCCAGTCAAATCCTTTTGGAACAGGATTCCTATGCACTACAAAGTAACACCGCTGTCTTAGTAGAAGCTTGCGGTTAGATAGATCTACAGGCGAACAAAGAGAAAACAAAACACATTATAACAAGCTAAAACACAGAAGATATAGGGAATTGATAAATAACAATTAAGAATGTAATCATAGAGAACGTTAATAAAATTAAATATTTTCGAGTATATGTAATTAGCAAGAACGAGGTTACGGAAGAAATGAAAAGTCACTTAGCATCGGGCAACGCATGTTTCTATTCAGGCCAGAAACTCCTAACCTCACGATTAATATCAAGGATACTGAAAGTAAAAATATGAAGAAAGGTTATTTTACCAGTAATACTGTTGCGAAAGTTGGAGTACGACTCTGAACACAAATTACGTGTGTTTGAAAATAAGGTTTTGAGAAATGTATACGAGCTGAAACGGCACGAACTGATTGGAGAATGGACGAGGTTGTAGGGTACAATGAAGAACTCCACAGGCTGTATGATTCACCAAACATTATAAGAATAATGAAATCACGAAGCCGAAGATGGACAGGCCATGTCGCTCAGATGGGGGGAGGAACGAAGATTATATCCCATCGTGGTTGGTAAGGCCGAGGGAATAGTGCCGTTGGGATGACAATATTAGAAGTGATCTTCGAGAGGTAGATGTTGAAGAGGAAAACTGGCTTGATGTTGTCCAGGATCGAAAGAATCCTATGGCGAACGTTTGTTAAAGCGTTGACGAACTTGCTAGTTCTATGAACAATAGAGTTAGTTTAAGTTTTGTTTAACTTCTTCTATTTCACTTTTTGTAACTTGATCATACCAGCCAAGTAGTACACACAACATATAGCGTTTCTATCACCTTTTTATTAAAAATTGCAAATTAGTGTAGTATACCCCAATTGGCGGGGGGAAATTGTCACCTTCTAAAAATCTCCAACTGAAAATGTATATGGTTAAAAATCAATAGAAACCCTGCAGAACTGTATTTAAACCCACTTTAACGCTCCGATTTTAGATTTTCACCCTGGCAGGTTACCTGTTTCAGAAAGAGTTATAATAATACTTTATGTACACAATTTTGCACACTTCTTACAAACCAAACTGACGCAAATTCGGATAAAGTATGTACTAACACTGTACACGAAGTGTAATTTGTCACAGCACTGTCATTCAGATTCAGGAATGCGTCAGGATTTTCAGTTTCGGGGATGTATAATAAAAATTTGGGGAAATGGTTAACAGAGTGTAAACAGAATTTATAGGGCTGCTATTGATTTTCAACAGTAAAAAATTTAAAGGTTTCCAGGTGCTCGAGAATTTGGGGGAGGTGTTCGATAATTTTGGGTACTTAAGAGAGAAATATTAAATTGTATGTTGTGTATTTACTTTTTAAATTTTCTCTTTTAGTTCAGTATATTTCGTTGGGTAAGAGACCATAGAACACACCATAAATATAGTGAGACTGATGCGGATCCTCACAATGCCAACAGGGGCTTCTTCTACTCTCATATTGGATGGCTGATGATGGAGAAGCACCCAGAAAACAAGAGAGCACAAAGGCTTGTCTACATGGAAGATATAAAAAAGAATCGAATACTCATGTTTCAACATAGGTAAGCCTGTTAATCTGTCGCTTTAAATAATAGCACAGTTCAAAGAAATTAAAATGGTAAGACAGCAATGGTTGAAACTGTAGTAATAGAAAGAAATTGTGTTACTTATAATAGTTAATTGCAATTGAGAGTTGATTATACGCACGAAACGATTACTGGGAAAGTGTTTCAAGGTACTTACGTTGAAATCTAAAGAGCGTTTTTCAGTCTGATCTCTCTCTTTCTTTCTTTCTCTCTGTCATATACAGGATGTGGCAAAATAACACCGACAAAAACACCTCAAAAGATTCCTGAAATAAAAATTAGGAAAAAGGTACAGATAATCGACGGTGCACAAATTCTTCGTCTTGGCGCTATAGGCTGTCGAAAACGTGGGAAAATAAATTCTAGAGCTTCATATTTCCAAGACCACTCAGAGTAGAACTGACGCGGCATTGCACCCTCAAAGACCTCAAACCTGCTTCATCAAGAAATGTATATTCCAAACTTGTGCAATGGATTCAAACTTGTGCAAGGGAATCCCAAAAGGAAGTAGGAAATTCCTAATTATTTATTGTCTATTAATTACAAATGTTGAGGAACAAGTGAAACAAGAGTAAAATTGTCTTTTTAATGTAAAATATAGGACGTTGTTTCAGGACACGACCATAAAATTCGGAGTTGTCCCAAAAAATTTGGGACGCATGGTCACTGTATACTTCTAAGCAAAGAATTGGACTTTGTGGATCGTTAGACTTTGTTCTCACCTGAAAGTTCATGTAGCACACAAAACTCCTCGTCTGTTGACCTTTCCCATCTGCTGTAAGTAATCTTGAATAATCGACCAAGATATCGCTAATTATTGAATGAACTGACAGTGATTTGTTTTAACAGTTGCAAACAAAACGTCGTAGTTCGGCTCCACTCGCCTTCCCTTTCGAGTAGAATCGGCGAAGGTTGAAACTCGAAATTACTCAACCGGAATTTGGCGAATGAACGTTGATATTTACAGACGTCTTATAAATTCGGGTAACAGTGCAATTCTTTTTGTGGCTTTTATTGAATTGTTACCCAAACGAAATTGAAAGAAGATACAATATATTAGATAAACCTCCTCAGCTTTTATTGGATCGAGGAAAAGTTGCCTGTCTGCCGCAAATAAATTCATTTTCTCGGCTTTCATGTTTGTTTTTTTAACCAAATCTGAAAGACACAAAGTACAACATATTAAATTGAATGTCCAATGCTTTCTTTTCATACATTGCTTTAATATTTAAAGAACACATGTATCATAAATGCTCCACTATTTTAACTCAATAGGAAGTAAAACCACATTACTTTCTGGTACCCCCAGTATCAATGAATGTCTGTCTGCCTATCTGTCTGTCCGCCTATTTGTCTTTCTGTGTCTGTTTTGCAATTGCTGCTGGAACTTTTCCCAACGAAACTGACTTGTGAGTGATATTATAATATCATGACTCAAGTTCCCTGAGTTTTATTAAACTTACAAGCAAAACAGTCGAGAAGTAAGCACCGAAAGCAGAAAGTTTAAGGACATTCAAAAGAGGAGATAAGAAATTTCCTTGGTCATTGAAAGTTAGTACTGTGCCGTTATAAATGACATAAAGAACTGACCAGTAATTACCTAAATTGTGTAAGTTTAGCAAATAAGAATCGAAGTTACATGCTAAGAAAACTTAAAAAGCGAGGTTAGTGAGTGAGAAAGCAGCTGAGAGGATTCATATACTTGCGCCCCATGCAATGTCAATCCATCACGATGAAATCTGCTCTAACCTATGTTGCTCAGTCATAATCTTTACTTAAGTACAAGGCCTGTCTGAAAAGTTTCCGACCATAGGCCAAGACAATAAAACTACATACCTGGTGTGTTTCTATTCTTAATAACTTTCGAAATAGGACCTTTCAACTTCCACACACTTAAGCCAACAATCTTACCATTGCTGGAAACATGCCTGGAGCATCTCTTCTGAAACTGCCGTGAACGCCGCCATTGCATTGTAAACGATGTCCTCTCGGATATCGAAGCCGGTACCTTTGAGTGTACATTTGACTTTAGGGAAAAGCCAGAACTCACTAGGAGCCATGTCCGGAAAGTATGAAAGTCGTCGAACGCAGGAATGCTGTTCTTTGCCAGGAAAGATTGGACCAAGTTCGAGGAATAGGTCAGGAATGCAAGTGCCCATTTTGTTAAGTCCACAGGTCTGTCTGGTTTCTGGGGAGAACTACATCACGCAGTTGACGGAGAACGTCAAGATAGTACTCCGTAACTGTTTGTCAATCTGGTGCGTATTCGTGCTGCACACCGTTCTCCGTTTGTCACTCTCCACCGACTTGCAGAGCATATCTGTTTATTTGTGGTCTTCCCAAGGCATCGTCGCCAAAAGCTTGTTGAATCTTGCGTATTGTTCCTGCTTGGCTATCTCCATATTTTTGGCAAAATTTGATGCAATAATGGTTTCTCCACAAGTTCTGTCATTGTGCCCAGATTGGAACTGTGACAACGAAGAACCACACGATATTTGACACTGGCTGCTTAACAGATGCTGAAGCAAGCGAGAATAACGCCACTCAACAGACAAGCGCATGAAGTGTGCACCACTATTGTGTGCAGTTTTACCATCCAATCTTTAGTACTTACCTCAGAAAAATAAGGTCGTATACTTTTCAGACAGACCTTGTAATTCCCTGCCTACAACTTTGATGTGTTTTACTAAGATTATTATTATTATTATTATTATTATTATTATTATTATTATTATTTAGCGCTTGTAGCTCCAAAAGTACGCATGTTTCGAAATTTATGAAAAGAGACTTCTTTTAATTTCTTTAGACATGACACCTGAAGTTTGATTAGTACAATCAGTTTTATAAATTACTAGGTAATGTACCTGCCCGTTGGTGCGGAGTGAAACAATATGTTGGTAATACCGACAATTTCACTTCTGCTAATACTACAACTACTTCTGCTACTAATACTACAACTATAACTACTAATACAACATCAAGTATTGCTACACAATGACAACAACTACTACTACTACAACCAATACTACTTATTTTATTCTGCTTTTAATTAGCCTATTAAATCTAAATATTTCTTCGTTTCCAATAATCCTAATTTAAATTAAGTATTTAAACTCTTTATTTAATTCACATTGATATTGGAGATTAAAACTGTAATAATTTATTTATTTAATTGTTATTAACAATGTATTTAATATTTCTCGATGGGTTTTACCCACCTTGCAGGGAAGTGGAAACCTTTCAGTGCGTTAGTTAATCTAGGTCCTAAGGAACATGTGTGTCTAATTTTGTTCAAATCCGTCAAGGGGTGTAGACTGTAGAATTGTATAGCGTTAAAAAAAAAAGTATTTCGGTTTTGTATACATAGATAACGTGTCTTTTCGCGGTACGTATGGAAAATCGGAAAGTACTGTTGAGCAGATCCTCTTTCTTTTATCACATTTCCGTCACTTTTATTTTGCAATCTTGGGTTTTAATCTACGCAAAGACATTTATCGTGCTACTCATTTAGGTCAGTCTGAAATTTCCAACATTAAATTTTGTTTAAACTGTCAATAACTGTCAAACGTTAAAAATGTCAAGGTTTTTCAATGGGCCTAAACCTTTTTGCTTTTGGTGTGTACCTCTCGATAGTGTATCTCTTGGATGAGGAACGGTATCAAGTGTAATGTTTTCGTATTTCAATC
>JAGDQP010019051.1:16067-31468 GCA_022664845.1 Lepisma saccharinum
TTTAATTCACATTGATATTGGAGATTAAAACTGTAAAAATTTATTTATTTAATTGTTATTAACAATGTATTGAATATTTTTCGATGGTTTTTACCCACCTTGCAGGGCAGTGGAAACCTTTCAGTGCGTTAGGTAATCTAGGTCCTAAGGAACATGTGTGTCTAATTTTTTTTAAAATCCGGTCAATTGGTGTAGACTGTAGAATTGTAGGGCGTTCAAAAAAAAAGTATTTCGGTTTTGTATACATAGATAACGTGGCTTTTCGCGGTACGTATGGAAAATCAGAAAGTACTGTTGAGCAGATCCTCTTTCTTTTATCACATTTCCGTCACTTTTATTTTGCAATCTTGGGTATTAATCTACGCAGAGACATTTATCGGGCTACTCATTTAGGGCAATCTGAAATTTCCAACATTAAATTTTGTTAAAACTGTCAAACGTTAAAAATGTCAAGGTTTTTCAATGAGCCTAAACCTTTTTGCTTTCGGTGTGTACTTCTCGATAGTGTATATCTTGGATGAGGAACGGTATCAAGTGTAATGTTTTCGTATTTCAATCAAAAAGAAAGGGAAGTGGTAGCTTTTGATTTTTTTGAATTCTATTGAAGGCCTTTTGACAACTTTGGCTCAGGCCGGGATGGGTTGGGTGGAAAAAGGTATCGGCCGGGGATTTTCTTAAGATATTATCCTGGCATTCGCCTGGTGGAACTGAGGTAAACTTTGGAAAACCTCAGTTAGGATAATTGGCTGCGGGATTCAAACCCACGTGCCTTTTCTGCCTTCGTTCTGAAGGGTACTTTCTGATGTTCTTTGCCCAGATGATATGCTATTATATCATGAAGTGCCTTTACTGAAACTAACAGTTATGATATTGGTCCTCCTTGCACCCCCAGCAGTTAAGCGACTCTGAAATCTTTAGAACATAAAAAAATCACTTTTCATCTTCCCATTGTTTGTCATGAAAGAATAACACTGGTGGTATTCGTTATTGTTTTATTTGCTATAATTTCAATAAAATGTTACTGATCAACTAACGTCTGTGTATCTCTCTAATCTTATATCTAATTTTGCGGCGCGTAGTGCAATGTCGCAATAGGACGACAGAATTTTCTTCGAGCCTCCTTTACTATCTTATGTTTATGAGAAGATTTGAAGGAACCTCCCAACCAGAATAGATTTTTCATTTTGGTTCAGTTTCATGAACAAAATGCAACCCCAAATACCTGCTTCTTGTCTCATGTAATAAACTGTTTCATTTGTTCAAAATCATTTCACAAAATCTCGCATTTTAACATATTGTTGTTGAGTTTTCCCTAAATAATGCCATATTTTTTTTGTTACCTTTGAAGGTGACGTAAGAGGCAGATGTTGATGGCATAAAAGTACAGTTTGAGCCTCTTACCAACAACTTACGTGTACTCGTAAATTTGCTTCGCGTGCGATGTCTGACCTGGATATGCGTACCATGCAATGGTGTGCCATCAAGTTTCCTTTAAGGGGAAAAGTTACTGCATCTATTGATAATTATCAACGGTTGCTAGACGTTTATAGAGAGCATACAGCGAATATGAGCAGAGTGAGGCTGTGGGTGGCTTGTTTCAGCAGTGACGTCAGAAGTTAACGTCATACCAAGTACATATCTAGGTCAGACGTAATTTTGTCAGACTGCGTCTCTGCTTCTATCTTGCCGCATCCAAACTTGAGGAATACTTGCTGAGAGCTTGAAACTATACTTTCATGCCACCAAAATCTACCCGTGATATTACATTTAGAAGATAAAAGGAAAACGAGAAACCACTTTTTTAGGAGAACTTCTCGTATATACATTTTATTCTGGGTAAAAAGGTAAAATTGTGCCTATATGTAGACAGCCTCAAACTTATATTCTTAGTAACAAAATGCATTTCTAAATGAAAAAAAAAAAACGTTGAATATTATAACACGGCCTTGAATCCATCTTGAATAAAGATAAACCACGGCTTTCTAACAAGGCTGATTATACTTTACCAACACGAAAAGAAACTAAACGTAACATCGTCGGAAGCATACCACCTTCTTTAGATTGTAGTATACAAATAAACATAGTAAATGATGCAAGCAAACAAGCAAGGAGATCGCCTTTTACAAAGTACTTTCAATCAGTCAGGGGTCAGTACTAACTGAAACTTCACCTTTCCACACCTTTGCCCTCTCCTCGGGCGAACGCACCTGTCAAACTTGATGAACCAAAAGATCAAAAGCAACGTTTATCAGACAACTGGTGTGTTCATAATTCAATAAATAGGTTTATTAAGTTCATAATCTTTCAACGAAATCAAGGACAGGTGTGCTCGGCCAAGAAAAAGCCAACGGTAGGGGAAGAAAAATGAACTTTTAGTTAGTATTGACCCCTGATTGGTTGAGAGTAAAAGGCGATCTCCTCGCTTGTTTGCTTGCATCATTTTCTATGTTTACTTGTATAGTACAGTCTGAAGTAGGAGGTGGTATATTTCCGATACTGTTACTTAGTTTCGTTTTGAGTTATTAAATGTAATCAGCCTTGTCAAAAAGTTATATTTTCCTTTAAAAACTAGTATTTCAGTTAGTATAACTTACAAAATTTCAAGTTCTGCATGATATGTGCACTGTTGTTCATAGAATACGACGATGGTCAACTAAGGAAAAAGCTTGGAAAATTAGCTATTATTGATCGGAATTACGTTGATATCTGGCCTAACGAAAAGAATACTAGATTTAATCTGATTGGAGTATTAGTTCAACATTGCTACACTGTAAATTTTCGGACTTTGGAAAATTTCTTATGAACAACTTTCTTTATGCAATAACAAAATCTTGACAATATTTTTTAAAATTTTTATTTCTGGTTCGCAGGTGGTTTGCAATCTGGGGTTTCGTCTGTGCATTTCTTGTACCTGTAGCTGTTCCATATTATCTGTGGGATGAAGATATTCTTGTATCAACCATGGTACCAGTCTTCTTCCGTCATGTAGTGGTTGTCCAAGCGGCCTTCTTTGTTAATAGTGCTGCACATCTTTGGGGAAGCAGGCCATACAATAGGTAAGTAAATGCAAATTAATATTGAATGATGGTTCTCTCACATATAATCTAAATGTTAACAATACAGGATGTTGCGAAACAACACCGACAAAAACACTTCACGAGATTCCTGACATGAAAAGAAAAGAGACCATAGAGAGTGCATAAATGCTTCGTTCTGGCGTTATGGGCACCCGAAAGCGTGGGAAAACGAACTCTAGAAGTTGCTATTTCCAAAACCATTAACAGTAGAAATGAGGCAGAATGGTACTATTATGAGTCACAATGAGTCTATTACTTCAAACCTGCTCTTTTCTAAAATGCATGTTCCAAAAATTTTCCAATGAGGCGCAAGGGATTACCCAAAGGAAATACTGAGTTCCAATGTTTCAGAAATAGCTTTGTATGTCCAAATATAGTACCATGCTAATTCCGATTGATGGTTAGTCAGAAGGCCCAATCATGATCTATATTTGCGTTATTGTCTCAGCATTGGCCGGTTATCCTAGAGCTTCTGGGGTATGAACTAAACTTACTAAAGTTACAGGCAGGAGCGTTCGACTCGTTATAAATTCAGATCCTGAAACTAGTGGTTACTTCTTGGAATTCATCTACTACCTGTTTGGGTAGAAATACAAATATTTTTGTCTTTGGTTGCCATGATATTTAGAATCAACAACCGTGGAAGAAATTTTCAGGTACCTGGTCTAATCCCTGGCATCTCGCCCGATAAATCGAACACTGTAGTCAGTTACAAGTATAACATTTATTTATGTATTGTTTTGGTGTTCAGAACGAGCATATATCCAACAAAACTGTAATTATTTTCAGTGCAAAAGCAGTGTAACTTTAAGAAGGAACTTTCTGAGGGAATATTTTACAAAACCTCGATTCAATCTACAAATAGTATTTTATTATCAGCATAACTATTTCCGCTGCATCTCTTGTAATTTAAGGAGAGTACCATTCCTGCTCTCATTTCTCGGCCGTTATCACTGGAACAATTAGACCGAAGGTAACGTCTACAAGAATAGAATATGATCATCCAATCACATATTAATGATGTTACCAGGACCCTTTTAAAGACCTGGTTCCTTTTAAACGGTTTCAAAATTCAAGTGCAACCCTTTAAGCTGAAACCCCAAAATTCAAGTTCAAGTGTAACTCTAAAATTTAGCTGCTGAGGACTTATGGTTTCCTCGCTAGCGGATCCTTAAACACCTCTGAGAAAGATATCTTTGAAACGCCTTGCGTTGGAATCACGGTTCTGGGCGAAGAAGGCTCATCGAGAAATTGTAAAGCGTTCGCTTACCGTGCTAAAGGTTCCTGCTTCGAGTCCTTGTAATGTTAACTATTTTGTATATATTTTTTCTTAAGAACATGTTCAAATATTATTTTCTACAGCAGGCTTTTGAAACATAAAGTAAATGTTAGTGTTCTGTAACTTTTTTTTTTTCATTTGTATTCTTCTTTTCCCTTCATTTATTTAAAATTAACTAAAACACATTATATAGTTGTATCTTCACATAAATAGCAGAAATAGTATGGAAATTGAATAAATAAACATATGCATTATACTTGCGGAATAATAATAATAATAATAATTAATATTATTATTTTAACTATAGGGTATGTTTTCATCAAAGTGCTATTTTACACCAAACCAATACTTATCATCGTAAGGAGTCGATTTTGAACTTCTTGGAAACTGTGTATTTCCGAATGTACTTGCATTTATATTTTTTTTTCTCAAAAGAACTGTTTGTACTGTGTGAGGAATTTGCTTTGCAATGATTTACCTTCTCCAAAGACCATGTAGATAATCGATACTCGATGTATATAATCAATGAATAAACCGTACACTAAGGATCCGAATCGCAGTCTAGTCCTCGGTCAAAGCCAGATGAGTTGATGACAAGCTGATGCAGCCGAGGGATTTCTGTGCAACAGGCACAGGACACATGTGCTAAATTGTTGCAATGGGAGTTATCCAAGATAGTACACTAATACTGAATCCGAATTTTGTTGTTTTGACCGGCCGGCCAAAAATGACCCGGTTTTAGCTCTGGTATTTAATACGACGTCGCTTGTTTCCCCGGCAAAATCACGGAAGTTCATATATGGACAGGTGTGCATAGTTATAACACTTTGTTGCATTCTATTCATGTACGTCGTGGTGTTTTTATGCCAGCAATATTCGAAGAAAATAGTATTACTCTAATACGATCGAGAAAAAACTGAGAGCAAAATAAAAACAAAAACCGTTAATTTTCATTTTAAACTCTGAAATTTTCTTAATTTTGTTAACATTTTATTATACTGCATAATATTTTAAAAAGAAATAAAATAACCTAAAGAATAAGAAAGCAGTAATTTTGAAAGCTTCAGACTCTTGGCTATTATTAAGGATTTTCAAAATTTGCTAGCAACATTTTTTTAGCGGAGACATGCAGACATTTCATTCGACACTCTCTTGTTATAGTATTTCAACTACAATAATACTACCTGTTTTGCTGTCACTTTAAACAGCAGTGCTTATGAGTGGGAACTGAAATATGAGGTGGATGAGATGTAATTCTAGACCAGTTTATAGTGCTCATTCAATTATCAGTATATATTCCTAATTTTGCTTCCTTTTTTCGAGGTCGCAAAGCAATTATGTCAGATCAGAGAAATATCTTTAAATGCAAAGGCCCACCATCCATAATAAATAGCTTTTTGTTTATCATATCACACTCATACATTAGGTAACTGCTGCTTTGATTTAATATCATTATTGCAGTGGGATAATTATATTAAAAGGATTTTCAAAGCTCACAATTATGGCATAAATCTGCTTCACAAGAATGTGGCATAACTAAAGCTCCTGGTTTTAAAATTATAAGAAAAACTTTAGTTTTTTTTTTGAAAAAAAGAGAAATAACTTTGAAAGAGGTCAAATTGCACCTTGATGTATAACGAGATATTGGCCACAGCGCAAGCAAACTGTTTTCAAAATAACGTTTAAAATCAATCGCATATATCTATTAACGATCCATTTTAAATAGTTTTCGAAAATGTTTTCTGAATTATATATTATATTTCCAAAATATACACTAAAAATATTTTCTCAAACGTGGTTCTTTATTTTTATAAAACTTCTTCTCCATGTTTTAGAAAAAAAAATATTAGTATATTTTCCAAATATTCTAAGAGCGTTTTCGTTGTATGGATGTAGCTTACAGAGTAGGGAAATGCTTCCAAATATTTGAATATATTTGCTTGCTGTAAGCGTAGCGACTTCGTATATAGGCCATTCCGAGAATAAATGAACACAAATTTCTAAATTTTTGCTCTCAGAAGAGTTTATAGATACTCGAAAGCACAAAACCAAACGTGCAAATTTCGATACATCGTATAGCATAAATAGTCAACTCTTCAGCTATACCATCATCATCTTTTTCACCAATTAAATAAGTTGTGTAACTCATCACTGTTTGCAGCGGATCACTGGATTAAGAAGGAGTCAGTTGAAACCTCAATGGAAGGTTTACCAATAATTTAATTATATTTCAAAATATCAAAATTTACGTACAAATAGTTTCCATGTTAGTTCATAAAATTTCATCAGTATGCAGGTACACGTCTGAAAAGGACATTTGTTTTTACAGCCCCTTCTCAATGAAAAAAGTAGGACCTGGTTGGTAAGTCAGACTTCATTTCTTGATGGGTTCAGTTCTTGAATGCGGAAACGAAAAATAATCCAAGAGAATAAGCTACACTAAATTCGTACAATTATTACCGTTGACTCTCATGAGCTGTACATATAAGAATCCTTGAGAGCTCCTAAACACAGGAGTCGTAAGTTATGGTTTCGTTACACATGGTCTACTTACGTATTTCAGAATAATCCGACGAGTTTGTGTACAACTCATATTCTCTTATACTTATTTTCGTATAGAAACTGAATTCACGCCTACAAATTTAATCTACAGTCACAGCAGTCCACCTTACGACTCAGACCGAAACCTCGTCTGAGAAAGAGGTTAAAATTGATGGTACCTTAAGACGCTAATCGAAGTGGGAAGGTGACATAGTGGAAAGCAAAGCGCACTGTCCAAATTTTGTTGGTGATATACTCCACTTATGACATCACCAGTGCGCCTGGAATATTACTACATTCACAACGTCACAATACAGAGCATGTTGTGGCAACCTTGAAAACGTTTGTCTTTGTTTAGACATTATTTTACGCTGAATTTTAGTTTTAGTACAAATTCCGATATCTAAGGACAGATATAAACACAGAACACAGCACACGAACAATCTTTAATGGTAATAAATGTCTATGGTTCCTGCAGCACCTAATAAACTCGAAAGCTCCATCTCGAAACACGAAAATCTGAATATAAAAAATCATAATTCAAGCAAATTATATTATACGAATGTGAAACATGGACCTGGACTAAAGTAAAACAAAAGTAGACATTTCAATATTTTTCACAATAAAATATTCTGAGGAAAATATAAGAATCAAACGAAAGAGAAGTTAACAAGATAATAGCGAAGAAGACACATTTATTAACTACGTACACTGTGTACAGGACCTGATGTAGGGAAATTAATAAGAAGATACAAAATATAACCGATGAAACAAATACAAAGAACCTACAGGAACAGAATAATGAAACAATTGTGGGTGAGAATAACGACAAGAGAAAAATCTATAGAAAGAGCATGATAAAGCTGGATAAAGAAGTTGGAAAGAGAATGAAAGGTGTCAGTCATGGACTAAAAGAAATGGTAAGACTCTGTAGAAGCTAAAAAGAACCTACAACTAGAGGAAAGGAATAAATAAATTTTGGGATTAATCAGAGTTCGGTGTCTGAATTATTCTCATCCACAAAGACAGAAGTGTCGAAATAGGCAAAACCAGAGGGACTTCAATTGAAGGATAAAAATTCACAGTGGCATTGCCTTAAAGACTTTTTAAAACCGAATAGTCAATATACGAAGATATTCAGAAAAAAAGCAAAACAACTTAGAAGCTGAAATTATCTGCGAAATGATAGCAGTTAAACAGAACTCATAGTAGAAGTCGATAAAATCCATGAGTGAGAATCGGACATAATTGGCTGGAACGAGTGCCTCATTATATACGTGTAAAACGGGGTAGAAAGTAGAAGCCAAATGCTGGTCAAAACACATGAATATCTATGTCTATCTCCACCCTTGTTGCATAATGTATTCATGGAAGACTGGGAAATGGAAAGTTAAATCCAATTTTTTTCTATATCAAAAGTCAAATCCACAATTAGCAACCATATTTCACGATTTTTAGTTCAAAACTATTTGTGACATAATATATACAGTATAACTTGTGCAGTAAGCCTAATATAGGTTTAGTATTTTGAAAATCCTAGTTAAAAACAGTTGTTAACTCATATTGACATGTTAATTAATGCATTTCATATGTTTGCTTTTCAGATTTATCGAACCCAGACAAAACAAACTTGTTGCCATATTTGCTCTCGGTGAAGGCTGGCACAATTACCACCATGCATTTCCTATGGATTACAAAACAGATGAACTAGGCAACTATGGTACCAATTTTGCGGCAGCATTCATTGACTTCTGTGCATGGCTTGGATTAGCTTACGACTGTAAAACAGTGTCACCGGAAATTGTTAAAAGTATGGTCAGACGAGCTGGAGACGGAACACATGACTCGTTAATGATAGATGGTGAAATTAGTGAAAAAATTCTTACTGAACGTAAAATCCTAAAAGAGGGGTAAACAAAAAGGAAATATCTAGTCAAATACTTAAAAACTTATATTTACAAGAAGACTCTAGTTATTTAATATGATCGAAATCATTAGCGTGGTTTGGGTTGTGTTATTTATGTGGTTGTGTGAATGAAGATGTGTGTTTTTACGGGTGAGAAAAGGAGATGTAATGTTATTTATATGTGTATACTATTAGGCGTGTTGTGTATAATCGCATCATATAATAATTTTTTTTAAATATAATTTATTGTGCAATATCCAGGGAACAAGTTTTAATATTTTGAATGAGACTGAAATTATACTCGTACTTAGTGTTTGAAACTTTTCATGACCCATCAGAAAACAATAATTGCTACATAATTGTAAAAGTATGGTTATAAACTTTCGTCGCATTCTTATATCTCCTTCCTTCTCTAAAGATTCTAAAATTGGATGAACAACTCTCGTGTTGGAGGATATTAATAATGGTGTTTAAGTGTTAATCGCATAATGAATCCTATTTACGCATGTAAGTTTCGTTGAAAAATAAATTTGCAATAGGTTTGGCCAAATATGAAGCCAACATGTTAAGAGGTATATTAGAGGCAACGCATTGATTATTATATAGTTACTAAAACTTTGCGAAGCATAGAGAAATAATCGTGCCAAAACGGTCCCAAGATAGTCGTGTAGTTCCTTTATTTGATAAAGATGAACTGGTTCTGAATTAATGATAACTCTATCCTCATTCTGTACATATTAAGTATCAAACACCATGCTTATTCAAAGACTAACATGTAGTTATATTTCTCTCAGTCCTGTTCGAGTTATGCATTCTTGATATAAATACCTTACATGAATAGCTCCTAATAATGTCTTCATGTTATATTTGTACACACTATACCTGAAGCTCAACCAGTGAAATATATTTCTGACATTGCTTTGTGTATAGATATAAGTCAATAATAAGTACTTTAGAACAATAATAAATTATCATTTTCTTATAATCATATACTGATAATATATAAATGTATCTTCATCTCTTGTTACCCCCTTTCTGAATACCACTTTACGTTGTTTATGATGATCCATACTTTTAATAACGTTAGCTTCAAATCAGTTGAGTACAATTAGCTTATATTGTTTGTAAGAGATTATTGAAAGCGTCACTAAATCTAATAAGTTTACAAAGTAACACTAACAAAATATCACTAAATTTACTAAGCTTGCAAATACTAACTTATATCATTTACAAATATAGATCATTTGCATGTTATAGTTCTCCTTCCTGTAGTAGTCACGATCGACAACGAAAGGTGATTCAGTAATTGCTGATGAAAGAGGATGATGATCTAGAAATCAGTGTTATTTCATTCATTCATACCTTCCTCCGTGTACATTGTTACAATTTATCACGTCTTAGGGACCAAGATTCTTGTTTCCAGATATTAAATCACTAGTCATCCTGTGATAAGTAACAGGCTGATTGTCTTTCGTGTCTAGCAATGATTTAATTTGCTCTTAATTTACGACCTATGAAACAAATGAGAGAAACGCAACTTAGTAAACAGGCTCGTACATGAAGATTCGAGTATACGAGTAATCTGGATCGGTTAAGTAAAGTAAAATTTACATCAGACCTATAAACTTGTGGGTTGTACTATTTACGTCCTCGCTTCAGGTATAGTATAGATACGTTAAGCTTAACTGCCTCCTATTGTTACATCCACAAGGATTTCGTGTTTACAAATGTATAAAAAGCAAAACATGGCAAAAAGGAGGATCCTAAGATTTAACATTTCCAGTTGAGACATAGATTTAACATTTCCTGTGGATTGACACCATTCAATGTAACTCTTATACAGTAGTAAGTTCCAAAATATTTAATACCGGAGCGGTATTGCCTAAAATTTATCGTTGCAGACAGACAGCAAAACTAAAACAAAAGTGGTACTCTGAAAAGGGTGCTGAAATAAACATGCAGTTTATATAAGTTTGTTAACAAGTACATGAAGGAGCATACATTTTACTGAAACATTGAGATGAAGTTGAGGAGAATTTTAAGTACGCGCTCAAAAGATGCATGGAGAAGAAAACGTTCGAAGGTTGTTAAGTTTAGATTACTACTATGAATCCTTGCGATATCAGGACTGTTGTTTAAGTGCTTATAAACGTAAAAGAATCACTCACAACGTCAGATAAACTAAAATATGATATAGATAGAATAACATTTAAGATGCTAATTTACAAACGGGAAACTAATTTGGCTTGTTTTTTAAAACAACTGATCATGAGAAACATCAAATGTTCTTATAAATAGCATAATTATAACTGGTAGTAACTTTTCCATACAAGTTATAAATTTAAAATCCTAGTGACCATTATTAACTAAGAATGTTTTATTAACTTGTTAGTGCAGAATTGATAAATATGTTCACAAGATTATGTATTTTGTTACGATAAAATTAACACTAGATATAGCATACATTTAAGCTTCGAGTAATTTAATAAAATTGAAATAAATTATTGAGTCGTAATTTCATACAATTATCTCGGAGTTTTATCTTGAGTCTAGTTATATTTCCGCATACGATATGAAATATTTATTACGTTTGTTGCAGACAAATGCAACTGTGTCCTCAAATCAATCACAAAACTTTATAGAGTCAACCTAGTTCAAGAATGGCAGCTATCAGGTAATAACTGTTTTCCTTTTAAAGTAAGATTGGCTAAAAATTTTGTATTAAAAATATGAATATTATTATAGATTTAAAAAAAAAGAATATAATAATTTATTTGTCAACGTGGAAAATAGACAGGTTATATTCAAATGTACCGTAATTCCATTGCCGAAATATAACAAAAGGTCATATTTTCATTTGTGAAGCTTTTTCCTTAATTTGTTGAAAAAACATAACCATTGAAATTTTGATACATATCGAAATGTAAGTATTTTCTTAGCAATTGTTTCTCTCACTGTTATTGATAACGAAAGAGATTCAATTGTTAAAGAACGACATTTATGTTGTCCTGTAAAACAGAAAAAAATTTATCAAGAGTGAATTTATACAAAAATATGAATTAACAATTTTAGAATTATTTTAAAACTAATGTGTGACTCGAAATAAGTCGGTTGTGCTATAAATGTAATATTTCACATATTGTACAAACATTATACTTAAAATTAGCATCACAGTTTTCGTAGTGGGTTTCTCTATCATTCTTCAGCAGTTTGGGTGATTTTCTATAACACTTGGCATTGTTATTTCTTGTTTGTCTATATTATATAAGGGATTTTGTTTGTGCATAATTTCTGAAATATAATGACAGAAGTGATTTGTTTATTCACTACTAAACACACTGAACTTATCGAATTTATTTATTTAGTGTACTGAAACTAAAGATTTAAGATAGATGGTATAATATATTTCAGAAAGGTACTGTAAAGTTTGTAGTTTCCATTACTTAGACACGATCAAGTCAGTGAGTAGGTTACAGTCTTTACGAAGTGTGGAAAAATGAATTGGGTATTACTTTAGATTACAACGAATACTTTATAATGTTAATTCAGGTAATTGACTTTCACATGAATTTATATAAAATAGCATGGTGATACACATGTTAAAATTATTTTTGTAAATAAAAGAATAAACAATTGTATGTCTAAGCTCTTTTATTTTCTAAAAAGTAATCTGACAATTTCCTGAGCAATGAATTCCAAAAGAACATATTTCTCTTAAATCACTTGTGATTATCTATCATAGAAACATTAAATAAACGTCGTTTAAGGTTTTTAGCAAACATATGTTCCTCAGAAAACTCGCAAATTGAATCGATTTATAATATATTATTAAAATCACAGATGGTAAATATATGCGTAAATATTAATCATAACCAAATTCCACAACGTTATTACAAGAACCTGGAAATATGTTAAAGCATATCAAAATATTAGTTTTTATTTGGTGTTCTGCTTCGTCTGTTTGAACTTCAAATCATCATAAGTACTACTGACTTTAACTGTTAGCTCAACTATCCTTAACCATGATTATTATGGGTTAGTAAAGTCTATTTTGGACGTAATTAATTTGTAAATATCAAGAAAATGATGATTATCTTATTCCCCCGTAAAATCACTTTGAGACACAGGCGTGAAACATCAATTCTTCCTTATTTGGTTTTTTAATATTTCAAAGTCAGATTCTTTCTTCTACATTACTGTCTTGTTCCTTGTAATAAGAAAGAAAAGATCTTTCAAAAACGTTTAGATTAAATATTTGTAAAGATTTGCAAATACGTTGCTCTTTACGTGTCGCGATGTCATTCCATGGAATTGATTCATTATCAGTTTTATTGAATATAGATATTATATAATATTTACATGAAATATTTCTTTATGTTGCTTTATTGTGACAAATAACTAATTCTTTCTAACATTCGTTAGGAGATTATAGCGGTAAAGGAAAATATGGTTAAGGTTCGTATTGGTTAATATTCTTTCATTGTTTTGAGTGAAACCTTGCATAATATTATTCCTGTCCTTTCATTTATAAGTGCGATTAGAAAGGGGATGCAGAACAAAAGTGGATCAAAAATGCACAAACGGAATTAACATGAACTGAAGCAAATATTGAAGCTTGTTTCTGCTGCTGATATAAAAGTGCCGATGCTCATTTATGAAGAGACGTTTCTGGAAATAACCTTTGGATGTTAATTAATTTCCTGAGTGCACGTTTCGGGTGAAAACCTTATTGAATATTCAAGACTATTTGGTAGTTTAGCTGTGTGTTATTTCTAGGAAAATATTAAATTTAAATGTGCTCGCATTAGTTTTACGGTTTATTCTTAGGGTTATGGAAACATTACAGCATGAAATAACTTATGTCATAAGATTATTGAACATCAACTATATACGTAATACAAGCGTTTTGAAAATTAGACAAGAAAAGGGAAATACATGCAGGCAGATGATATTATAAAAGATCGAAAAAGAACTGCTGATTTAAACAAAAACTGGTATGATAAGCATTGTTACATAAGCATTCCAGACAGTTTTAAACATGCAGTTAAACAGAAGAGGAGTGAAGCTAAGGGTAATACGTGAGGGGCTTTGATGGTAATCTTTACAAATTCACATGATTATTCAACTGTGTTTTAAACCTGCCTTAACAGGTTTCTAAGCATACTAAACTGTAGGGGTCACATAATTCAATACACATGCTCCAGGCAGCACGATCATAGGTTTGTGATAATTCCACAGACGCTAGGGTGTAAGGATATTAGAAATTTCGGGAAAGGAATCAGGAAGAATATTCCCTATCGGATCTCGACTTTCGGGATGGTTGGTACTGATTTTGGGGGAAGTTATGAATCGGGAATTCTTGAATATACAGAAATTCTCGAGTGGACGGGAATTCACAAATCCTCGGAACTTGTGATCTTGGGAACTTCTCATCCCGGACATTTAGATATAACTACAATGTTCTTCCCATATACAAAGAATATCCGGGTTATTCTAGATAAATTTATACGTCAATATCCTCACAGGGATTGATTGTACTGTGGAGTAAGGAATATCTTTAGAGTTTAGGATATATATGTGCTAGATGGGAACGAAATAGTAATTATCATCTTCTTGAAATGGTCTACTAGCAAAAGTCGCCAGTGATGATCAGGGAGTGATCCAGGAAAAAAAATCCGATATTTTCACGTTCCGCCACCTCTCTAGAACATTTAGTTGCCTCATATGCTAAGGTAGCATAGGTCCTTGAAACAAAGAATATTTCTGTTGAATATAAAGAAGGACCTACCTTAAGAGAACAGAAAATTCTCTTCTTCCTGGTTAAAGTACTTGAATTTTTCGTTGTCTTCCTCATTCTCTTGAAGCGAATGTCCCTATCATACCTACAATACAGCACAACCAACCTCATTTCTCTGGAAGAAGTTTGTGAAATTAGATCGTTGAAGAATGTCATCCCCGCGAGGTACTTGAACGGATTTAAGTCGAAGTTGCGGATCCCCTCAATTACAGAAACGTCAATCAAATTATTTTGATATTTAATTAAGTATTCGCTGTTAAAGTTACGCATTAAATTCTTGGTAGTACGTTAAGTTCGTCTTTCAGTAGGGCAAATGTCAACGTTCCATAACACAATAGAAAGACCGTTATCGACGTCTGACAATGAAAATGAATTACTCATTCCGTTATATGTTGAAGTTAAATTGAATTAATTTGTTTAAGGGAGTTTATTTATTAAATATAAATGAGATATGAGTTTGAATGACTGATATGTGAATTTCCACAAAGTGTTCAGATCACCAGTACAATTTTCATGACGTGGTCCAGAGGGAACATCGCGTACTTTGCGTATGCGGGTTCAAACCTCATGGCCGACCATCCTGGCTGAAGTTTAACAGGGTTTTCATCACTGTTACCAGAAGAATGTCGGAATGGTACCGTAAGTAAGTCTCTGGCCTATACCTTCTCTATCTTCTACCTAACCCATCCCGGCTTAAGCCAAAGATGCCAAAAGGCCATAAATAAATTTTAAATTCATGACATATGAAGGACATGGGGGGAAACAACGATAACCATCATTGAGCATGAATTGAGATATTAC
>JAGDQP010019052.1:0-35509 GCA_022664845.1 Lepisma saccharinum
AATATTAGAAGAGATCTTCGAGAAGTAGGTGTTCGTGATGAAAACTGGCTTGATACTGCCCAGGATAGAATCCAATGGCGAACGTTTGTTACTGCGGCGATGAACTTGCGAGTTCCATAAGCCATAGAGTTAGTTAGTTAGTAATGTTATATTGTTTGTTGTAATGTTATTTAGTTTCTGTGTAAAATGGCACTCCAGCTGTATCTGAAACTCAATAATAAATAAAAAAATAATAATACCTTCCTTCATTTCGAATTCCCGTATTTCATAAACTTCTATAATTTTATATCCACACTCTATAGTTTATGAATTTCAGGACTGCAAAATGTTCTTATCCAGGATAGTCCTTCATCTGTATGTAAACAATTACTCTGATTTTGCTGACCCATACAAATGCAACAGAAACCAACAAGAAGACGGCTGTTACCATTATGTGGTAGTATAGGCGACTGTAGTCAATTTGGAGCTAAAACTTTACAAAGTATAAACCCCTGAGCTTTTCCTTTATGCTGTCTTGACTGCTACGCCATTATGAATTTTAGGCGGACCAACAGGATGTGTTTTTGTAGACATAACTTAGGGATAAAATGATGTATCATCAGTATAGTGTAGATACTCCCACTCTTTACATTTATAATAACTTTTAAGACATTCCGTACGATCACCTTTAAATGCGTCCTCAGCTTTGAGCTCCATAGAAATATCTTTACTTTTTTTTTTTAACAAAATCCACTGTTTGCTTACTTGTTTTAAGTTCTTTTTTCCATTAACATTGTCAGATGTAGATTACTTGATACCGTACTTTTAATATACTTCTCTGTACGCTGATATCTATCTTCCATGCTATCTCCACCATTAATTGATTCATGTCTAAGGTATGGATAACAAATCCTATTCCCGTGAAACCACCAAACTTGATACTCATAACTCATCTTCGTCACAACCATCCACTTTATACTGACCAATCTTTTTCCAGCACCGTTTTCACGTGTTCGAATATGTCGCTTTGTTTTAAATGCCATATATCTCAACCATTGTAGAGCAGCTTTACTCTGTAGGGTATCATAAGTATAGCTTAGTGGCGGAATAAATTGAATGGTACTCTGAGTCAAATAAAGTTTTCTAAAATTTTCATTGTCATACTAGCTATTGTACATGCCTGAATAAAACATTGTATTCCACCGGTTTCTCCTCAATTAAACTTGAAAATTTAATTGCACAGGCAGAATTTTTGTATCTTGTCGACAATTTCCTAACAATTCGTTTTGAAGATTAATTATTCGATCCTTCTTTACACGCACTGAATGCCATAATGTTATTTATTATTGTTCCTCTAATCGTGAATCAGCGTCATATAAGTCTATAACTGGCCACTTACCATTATAATCTAGCATGTCATACGTGTTTAATATAAAAGGGAAATCACCTTTCTTTAAATTATCTAAATCCGTCAAACCCATTGCTTCTGGTAGCTTACTAAGCTTTACACCCATGTACATAAAAATATCTTCAAATATAATAAAATCGTTCAATTATTTCATTTCCTTGAGCAATAATGGAGGGACATATTCGTTGTTTTCTTACTAGAGTCTTATCTGCGAGAATATTATCGTATTTTCCTCCATAATGACTTAAGACTACTTTTTAAAATTTGTTTTCGTAGCTCAAGTACATGCTTAGAAAATCGTTCGTAGTTTTGAAATTAAAATCACGTACTCCACATTGCTGACAATTTCGCCGTTATTGCAATTATCTGGGCATTTCTTCCCACATGTATTAAACCTTGCCTCATGTTTATTGTTTTATATATGTTACATCGATGCAAGCAACATATTAGCGATATGCTCTATTTCTCTTCTATCATTTGGTTTCATTAACATGCATTCAACGTCAAGAAAGATGTACAAATAGCTTTTAATAGGAATAATATTTTCCTTTTGCACATAGCATATATAATTTGGTTCAACAAATTGTGCACAAGCTTTGCACCAATGGCCACCACAAATGTATGGAGCTTCTTCTTAGAATATTTTCCGTACTCCAACATGTTGAACATATAAATAATTTTTCACATAACGATTTGCCACCTTTATGTACGTTTTTGTGATTAATAAAGCATTCTTTAGTAAAGAAATATCTATAGCAACTATTACATATTTTCCCATTCCCATTATCCAAAACATATATATCATTTATAAAGGTACAGGATGAACATGTAAATTCGCAACGATAATTATTTTTATCGTTATGTGCAACTAAATAACTGAAACAGTAAATCTGTGTTTGTAAAAATTTAGACATACATAGAATATAATCATAATGGCCTTTATAATAATAAAGAAATTTTTGGCTTTAGGAGCCTAAAAAATTATAGTATTTTCTCGTGTTTGAGGTTTTTTGATATATTAAATACAATACAATTTGATAGCTTGGTCCTAAATGATTTTGAAATTTTTTGAAGATTGCATAACACATCCCCTTTGATCATTCAATTGAACACCTGCATTTACACATAATATTTTAGCTTCACCAGTCCAATGGAAATCTTTTTAAATTTACAGTTTCAGAGTAATTTTGATCACCTCTTGATTTAGCATTCGTAATAGCTAACGGTAAATAGTATATCCGATCTTTAATGTGGAAAATATTCTGATTTAAGAACAAAACTAAATCTGTATATTTATAATTTTCTGACTAGTTATGACTGCCTTGTCCCTTTTACAATCAACAAGATTTACTTTAATTTTGATATTACGTGTAAATAAAAATGTTTGATTACTTTGTAAAACGTTCTCTATTGCTCTAACAATTGCTTCTTCATTAATGAAAGCTCTCCTACGCCAAGGTATATACACAGGCTTGTTTAACACACATTGATCGCTTTCAATGGTGATTTCTATATATGTTAGCGGGTTAATATGAGAAATAATATTATTAAGCGCAAATTGAAATGGTTCTGAAATAAATTGTTCAAGATTTTGAATTTTCCGCTCAGGTCTCACTATAACTTCAATTCGCCAGCCTTCTAAATTTAAAACCGGATAAATTCTAAATTCTCTACTTATATTTTTTAAACCTACCATCATAAGTACTCGTACTACTCTCAACGGTCGGATCCAATTCCTGCCATCCTTCATTTTTATTATCATTATTATTACTGCCTAACATGTTTTCATAAGATGATACATTATTTACATGAGTGTTAGTTTCAATAACATTAATTTCTGTTCTACAATTATTTACTGCTTCTATGTTATATTGCACTATGAATATGGCTCCTACTTCAGCACCAAAAAAATGATAGCGATTACTTCCAGTTAGTCCTACACTAATCATTTTTCTACTCTGCTTTGCTATATTTCGGGCTTACATACTCTTGAAATATTCCTGTTCAAATAAAGCTAACACATCAGCTACAGTTAAAGAAGCTCTAAGTTTGTATCCCAGTTTCTACCTATTTTTAACAATAGCATTAATTAGAGCTGTTTCATAGAGCACGTTGTAGAATACCTTCCATAATCTAAAATACAAAGCGATTTCGATATTTGAATCAACTCTATTATTTTCATAGCCTTTTAAATATTGTGTGGTAAGTAAAATATCAATCCCGTTTTCTTCTTTCTTTGACTTATGTAACGCTTCTTCTACAAATTGAACATCTTCATATGTTTTATTATTACTACTAGTAGACTCATTAACTACTACATGTTAATTCCAAAATTATTTGCAATGTAATCATGGAAAAAAAATCTGAATGCTACTTCCTTTTTATTCTTTCACCATTACCAATACGCTGATACTACTACTTCTTTTTCGGTCTTTCACTATTACCTATTAGGATATAAATCTATCTTCGAGAATTCACATATAATTCCAGACATGAAAAAGAATCCTGCATTGAATAAATCAAGAATGTCTCCTACGATTTCACGTTTGCTTAAAATAGTGTCTTGATTGCGTTCATAATGAAATAAAACCACTTTCAAAAACTTTGTGTGCAAAGCATTATCATCAACTTTATGTCCAGCTAAAATACCTTACATAAAGACTTCCAGGTGTCCATTACTTCCAGCTTGTTACCATAGCCTATGATATCTTGTACCGTTAGCAAGGCATCAACAGCGTCTTCAATTTGAACAGAATTTTCAATGTGTCATATTTCACTGACAGAAAACAAGAATATTATATTTCTTATTCACTTCATATTAAGTTTTATTGCACAATTCTAAAATGACAGACAGGTCATCATTATTTGTCAATATAAATTACAGCATGCTTATGAGATGAATAAATAATTTTAAAGTTTTCAAGCATATAACAAATATGTTCATTTATAAGTATGATTCATTATGTACAAAAACTGTCTTATAAATAATTATTTCATTATTTTTCTTAAAATGCCTACAATAAACTAGAGCATGCTAACATAGCTTATAACAATTTAAATACTTGTAGAAAAATTTAAAGTATTCAAACAATAAAATATATATGCAAGTCTATACTAAATGTTCAAACATAATCATTCAAATAAAAATTACATATTTTAGTGAGCACACTTTCAATGTAAGGGCAAGAAAGTTGTAAAAAAAACAAAGCTAAAATTTCTACCGTAATTTCTTATACAAGTGCCTAACAGAAGTAACAAATTATATTTTTTGTATGATTTCCTGCTAGCAATATTAAACCGTGTCACTTCGTGGGCCTAAAGCTTTGAAAATACGCAAAACCTTAAAATCCTCAGCCATCAATTTATCTAGTTCCGAAGGTACCAAAGTTCTGTTTTCTGGTGATTTGGTAAGCGAAGTTGACGCGGCTGCTGTCCCTGTACTCTCTTCCCTTTCCATTAAAATCCTAATACGATTTAATAGGTCCTCGTCACTAATATCACCAGCTTGGCTCAATTGTAAGGCGCCAAGAATAGCTATTTTGGGAATTTTTCAGACATATTTGATCTATTACGTCTAATTCTGGTATCCATAAATCTGTTCCTGGTTTTAGTTTTATACATAAATTTAATACTTAAAAGAACTTTGTTCGATAGTCTCTTGTGAGAGGCGCCAATCTCTGTCACTCCGTGGGCCTAAAGCTTTGACAATTCGCAAATATATAAGTAAACAAAAAAGTGCTCGGATAGGCGCCACCATGGATAGCCTCGCTAACACAGGGGAAAATATATAATGCAAAATTCAAATTAACAAAATTATAATTAAACCTAACGTCCAGATTCTTCCAAAGCTTTTCACGAAGGCAGATCAGAGTATATGCTCTTCGAAAACCAGGTAATAAGAACAGATTCTGTAAATTAAAGGAAACACAATTACTTTTGGATTTGAACCAGAGGTTCTCTTTATTTCTCACTTTTTAGCTAGAATAGTTTGACGTATGGCTCTAATCCGTGGTTTGTTTGCTCTAATCTTGACCCCCCCTTCTCTCTAATTTCTGTTCAAAGTGTTCTCTAATTATGTGGCAGGTTAGACAAACAAATCCCTATTCAACCAGGCAACTCAGCACTAATAAATTATTCTGATAAATTAGCAATTTTGTTGAGGCAACAATATACTCTTTATACGAAAATCACACAAACCAATTGATAGTTCTGAATTATGCAATTTGCGTAGAGGTTAGCACGTTGTCTCCGTAATGTGAATACTTCACTGCATCACACCACGGCACAAAAAGATTAAATTATTTAATAAGATATGCCTCAATTTTGCATTTTTTTGAGTTGTTTACGCTTAGGAGGGGAGTTATCTTTGCTTTATCTGCTTCAGTTAGTAAAGCTATTGTCAAGCAGACAACTTGGAAGTGTCTCCTTTATTCTTATTAATAATTCCAAAAGCCGCCTCCTCTTTTACCTGAGCTATTGCTCGGATTAACGACTTTGGATTGTAAAAGAGTTGCTTTTAACTTACTATCCCGACATTTATAATTTATCTCTCTGTCTGGCCCACCCATATACAGTAATGGCTAATAAATAAATATATACGGAAAAATTTTATTGTTAACTCTCTCTTTGATATTTACTTGATCTCTTAATACCGAAAGCTTGAGTTTAATTTCCTATCAAAAAATTTGAATAACACCTCAGAAGCTTAATACAAATTATTATTACTTAGAGATCAGACTTCCGCTGTCTGTTAAACACAATGGACACAAAGAATTAATTCCCTATGTACCAGACGGCGGAACCAACCACCTTACTCTTAGGTGAGCCAGGGTTTTCAAGATACCTTTCATTACCGTACCTAGTTCAAGACCGCTTCAAAGGCAAAGATCTCGAACTGAGTGAAGCTCAGAAAAAATCTCAGAGTGAAAAAAGTTAATTTCTGGAAAGTAGTTCATTATCAAATGTTATGCATTCCAATTAGATAGATATGAAAATAGAATTCAGAGTGTACTCTAACTTGCTCTCTTTTTTCTCGAAGAATATATACTTATTATACGTGCCCCCGTAGAGGACTTTTCTCATCCTCTCTTGTTCCTCATCAATTTTGTTGCGTCTCGACTGGAAGGTGCTGTCCTGGTTACTGAGCCGGCAGCTTTTCCTAACAATGCCCTTACCTCTCTGGCCAGCGTCAGTTACGCATAAAACTAATTGGAAAGTTTAACTGACCATCTTTCTGATTGGTTGAAACAGCTTGGTGCTTAGCTCGAAGCGGGAAAGAGAGAGTACAACTCTGGTAAAAAGTATTTTATCCCCCTAAACCTTATATGGAAAGAGAAAAATCTAACATGTTAGCACATACATAGATATACAGTATACAATTACATGATTAAATAAAGTTACAATAATTCAACAATTACAGAATCACAATCACACATACATATAGACTTAAAACTACGGACTGGCCAGTTCATTACCTTCTAATTAACATATTAATATATAACAATTAAAATAAAAAATAAAAAAATACAAAGTAACAGCTCAGAAGAGCTGAAGTGTTACACCTGTTGATCAAACCTGACCAATCAAATACAGAAATCAGTTTTCCACAGCCATGCCAAGTAAATATCATAATGGTACCTATTAGTTAGGCCATAGCTAACTACCTGTCAACATCCTCTCCTTTACTCCATTCCCATAATTTACTTGGTAGAATGCTTAGCTTTCCATTTAAAAAGTCTTGAGTTGAATACCCTTGGATAAAAGTTTTGAATAACATACTTCCAAGCTTTTCTCAAGTTACACCAAACATATGCAGGGATGGTACCTAAAATTTGCCCTTTGTTATTAAATTATTCTACCTACCCTATTCACGGCTTATTTTTTCTTGTTCTTCTCCCATTTGCCATCATCTGTATTTGAAAGTGTTTAATTACTTATTACTTTGCATGTTTTTGACAAATAAATTTTGCTATTAACCACTTAAAAATGTGTCAATGTTTTAACCAAACAAGTAATCATATACTCTGGGGTGTTAAGTAAATGACTCGAGCGTTTCAAGTTTGAATTTCTACAAGGAATGTATGTGGGTTTATATATTTAACTGGTTGTAAATGGACAAATCATAATGAAAGCAATGTTTAGCTTTACATTTGGAAAGTTCTAAATTCAATACCAAAGGATGAACATTCTGACTTAAGTATTTCTAAGTTTTCATTAGTTATGTCAAGCACATGCTGGGATGGTACTTAAAATATGTTCTTGAACTGCCGTAACTGAGTTGGTAAAACACTTAGCTTTACATTTGAGGAGTCTTGGGTTCAATACTAGTGGATGACTATTCTAGGTTACGTATTTCTAAGCTTTTCTCATGTTACGCCAGGCATATGCAAAAATGGTAGCTGAAAATTTGGCCTTAGCTACTGTATTATTTCACTTACCCCATTTTGCCTTTGATACAATGCCCCTGTTTTAGTACAAATAGAACTAAGTTCAAAAATTCTGTGTCAACTCAACATGATAAAAATAATTCGCGAGCTATCAAATTAAAAAAGTAAAAAAATGCAAATCATGAAACGTAGAAAAGTAACAAAATTAGATTTGTTACCGTCAATGATACATTTCAACTGTTTTTGGTAATCACCAATAAATTTCACTACTAAGAGCTGTAAGTAATAACTGCCATCTATATTTTAAAAATAGAAATATAACTATACTTCGTATTTTCTTATGAAACAGGAGTCAAAATATGTATAGATTCATATCTTACATTTTAGCTTTTTTTTCTTTCTTCATTTCTGGAAACGGAATGCCTTATCGAAAATTGAAAAGTGAAAATAGTTCTAGAATTCATAACATCAAAAATATATAATGCTTCTTTATTATTATATTATAAAATGTTTGTACTTTACTAGAGAAATGTTTTATCAAGTATTCAAACATATTCTATAACTTTAAGCCTGTAAAGTAAAAATTCCGACTTGACGGTTATTTAATAATTTTTATAGCCACATTAACAAAATACCAAAGAACAGTACATAGCTCATAAACCATGCCCCTCAAAGCATTTCTTTATCAATATTGTGTCAATGATAAAATAGAATTCAATTATTTATCTTCTTCAATCTAAGGTGAATAAATGATATAAACTAGATTTAAAATAGCCAATTACACAATAAACAAACATATATTTACATAACAAATATTTCTTTTATCAAAGCATCTAAAGGCTTACCTGATATTTTCATAAATGCACTATCAATAAGCATTTTCTCTTCTTCAATCAATTCAAAACCTTTACATTACCAGCTCAAAAGTGATATTAGGATAGTGTATGATTTCAAAATAAGCTGGCACAGCACTTCGTTGCATGGTAGGCGGATTTGTTTTTGACGTTGTAACCTGGTAAGCTTATTTTCGTAAGCCAGTGACAAATTTCTTTTCTACTTCATGTGACGTAGAATTCCCTTTCTCTTTCTATTCCCCTATCTGATTACTTTATTTCAACTAAATGTACAGTTTTAGATCTTTATCTGACTCTCTCTCACTCAGCTTTATTCGGTGTAAAATCTAGGCTTTCATCGACGGTAGGTAGTATTTCCTTAAAGCAGGTCTTGGTGAAAAGTGAATGGCCTGCCGTGGGGTGTTTATGTATGTACTGAAACCAAACCTTTACTAATATTTTAGGTATAGACAATAAATACATAATATCAATTTTTGGGTGCTTTTGTGTCCGGTACAATATGCTGTATTTTAGGCAGTAGTATTTTTAGGATCGTAATGTTGAGTTGTTTTCCATAGCGTGGCCTTCTAGAGCCACTATAATATCCATATATGCTGCGCCTTTTCGCTGGTGTTCTTTTATTTTCCTTGCTGGCAAAAGTTCCTGTGTTTGGAGAGAGCTTTTCTTCTAAAATGTTATGTTGGAAGGCATAGACGTCTTCTGAATCCTCGATATCATCTTTCATTTTATCACTATTTGCTGTCTTGCTGTGTTCCTTCTCGTGTTTGCCTTCGCTTTCCTCTCTTTTGATGTCTTCCGGAGATTCTAAACGGCTTATGATATCAGTTGGAAATATTGCCCCTGGCCGATGCTTGATATCGAAGTTGTAATCAGCTAAAATATCCAGTATCTGTGAAATCTATCCGCTTTATCGGGTTATGAGTGAAGTGTAGACACTTTGCATCGGTAAAAAGATGAACTTTTTGTTCAAAACAAAGTACCTGAATTTGCGCAGTGCGTAGAGAATTTAGTAAAGATCTTTAAGCCATGCTGAGGCGTTTCTTCCGCTTTTGATTAACCTTCTAGAGCAGTAGGATACTTTAGCTTCGTCTTGTCTTGCTTTGGGATTATAGCATGTTAATATTCCGACAAGTTGCATGCTACTACCGTCTATATAGACGCATATCTAAATTTTCGTTAAAGTGGGAAACAGATGGTGCATTAATTATATCTTGTTAAAGTTTCTCAAAAAGTTCGTCAAATTTAGTAGTCCATTTTAATTTTGCACCTTTTGTCAATAGTTGTTGGAAGGGGTCTACTTTTGACGAGAACTGTTTGATATGTGACATTAAGAAACTACATAGGCCAGTAAAGCTCCTTAATTGTCTCTCCGTGGTTGGCTTCTTAAATCCCCTTACTTTCTTTGCAATTCTTGGAGAAATAGAAATTTTCTCTCCACTCACTAAAAAACAAGTAGATCAAGTCGTTTGTACATGATAAGCGTTTACTTGGGTCATGCTCTGAAGACGTGCTTTCATAAGCGTTGGAGTAGAAGTTCCAAGTTTTGCTAGTTCTTGTCGAAAGTCTATAGAGCCGATAACAAATCATCTGCGAAATTTGTAATGCGACTCGGTAAGTTCTCAAGTAGTATTCTTGTAGCTATAGAGAGCGCTTGTGCTGATCCAGAGTGACCCATGACACATCTTTGGAAGGTATAATTCTTTCTTTGGTGATTTAATTCAAATGCCATGTGTCGTTGACTTTTTGGATGTAACAAAATCTGGAAGTATGACTGGGATATATCGATTGTTGATATCAGTGTATTGCCTGCAAAGTTGTGTAAAACACTCGGTTGATTGGAATGGTACACAAAGGTATTTGCTATAGGTGTTGCATTTATTCAGGTTGAAAACTATCCTAATATCTTGTGAGTTTGCTTTGTTTACTATCCAAAGAGGTGAAGAAAATGGGTTGTCATCTATCTCCCTTGAAATAGTTGCTTGGAAAAGTTGATTTATTTGCCGATCAACTTGTGTTCGCACCGCTATTGGTATAGGCGGGCTTCTATCGTGAAATGTTGCTGATTTATATATCCTTATTTTGTGTGTGTAACCTCTAAAAATTCCAGTGGCTGTGGGCGCATAAGAAAATACGACCAGAACTTTTGGGTTGTCTGATAGTTCACGGTTAATGTCCAATGCATTCAAGTAAAACTTTGTAGCTGTCAACTTAAGTCTCTCCTGTATAACTTTCTTCGTTCTGTATTTATAGATATCATCGATTTGTTTTCCTTTCCTTACCGGTTGTGTAGAGAAACTTCTTCTACATCCTTCTCAATATATCCTACCGGTGTATTCTTTGGAAATGTCATTTATGTGATGTTGTGTTAGACACAATAATAGTTTAGTATTCTTCTGATATTTTTATTCTAAGATCTTGTAATCCATGTCTATCTTGCAGTGCTTGCAGTAAAGTTACGAAGAAATGTGATGGCTGTTGCTTTTCTGCCTGTACGTTGACTGGAAGAAAGAGATGCGATCGTGCAGGAATCGAAATCCGGTTCGTAGTGAATATATTCGCATGTACCTGTTTTTCATTGAATAAAGAACTGTCTGTGAAATTTTCTCGTTCACATTCTCTTTATTTGGTATTAGAGGTTTCCTAGTTCTTTTGTAGAATTATATAATATTTTAACCCATTTCAATCTCCGTTTGTAATCGGCGTAACAAATCTTGCCCGAAATTTGGTTTGAAATTTCCTCTTTTCATTATTCGAAAATAATGAGAAAAAAATGTGCCCCAATTTGAAATTTTATTAAAGCTATGTGCTTCAGTTCCATCAGTCTGTTGAAATTCCTTTTAATTTTGTACGGAATGGTTTGAGTGTACAATTTGGAGGTAAGTCGGCTTTTGCCCATAGGGACAAAGTTGATCCTGTATCTATTATAGCTTGTAATTGTTTATTTTTCACTCTTATTCTAATTAATGATTTATTGTTAGTTGTATCGAAATCAGCGGCTGTGTGTGTTCTCATTGATGACTAATTGTTTTATAAATGGGTCTATCACGTGACTTGTGTTGTGAAGATTGCTTTCTTCTTGTCTATGAGTATGTGGGATTTTCTTTTCTTCTTTGTGTATGTACTGGACCCGCGAGCTCAAACAAGCTCGGGGCGAGTTTATTCGTTCCCGACTCGTTATTCTTGTGTTTACAGTATACACTTGATTTGTGGCTTGGCTTAAAACAAGTTGTACAAACTAATATATTGTCATTCTTCTCATTGTTATTCTTCTTTTGCCATTCGTTGTTTTTGGTATCGTAACCTTGGGTGTAATTTCCATTCTTGTTGTAATATGTTTTATTCTGCTGCTTTCCTGTTTCGTTGCGGTACTGGGGTTTCTCCGTGGCGAGTTTTGCAAATGTTAGTGAAAATTCAGCCATTTTGTCCTCAAAATTAAAATAATCAGGAACTGGTGTGGCCCTTGAATCAGGTTCTTGAGCTTGTTGTTGTTTATTCTTCTGCGCATGCTGATCTAAAGCGTAGGCTAATTGAGGTGTTTCTATTGGGTATGTTGGACGAGGTGATTCTTGGTTCAATAAATCATCGTTGGGTTTCGGTTGTAGGTGGTAGCATACCAGGAGATGCTAAAGGTAGGGTATTATGAGAACAGGTTAGTGCTTGCGATTTTGTTGGCATTTCGTAACTATAAGGGGTCAAGTTGCTTATAGGTTTGTGAGTTTGTAAATTTACTGGTTGAGTTGGTATATTGTGTGAGGAATACATAGACTGTGATTATTTTATGTTGTCAAGTTTCTTCATTAAATCTTGGGCTTTTTCCAATTGATGTAGACGTTCCTGCAGTTCTGCTATTGTATCATGAGATTCCATGGATATTACTTTTAAGTAATTTATTTGTAGATCAAGCGATAAATAATGAACTTTCTGATCATCTTCTGCATCTGGAAGTATATGGCGTATTGCTGTTAATTTCCACAAGAAGTACGAGTCAATTGGTTCACCTTCCTTTTGTAGAATTTGGTGTATATCCATCTGAGGTTGCTAGGCTGGAATCCTAGGACGGCATAAGCTAACTAATTTGTTTTTGAGTTGATCATATGTCAGCGCGTCATATTGCCCTTGGGCTTGAAGTTGAACTATTAGCTCTAGAGCTATTTCCTGTAGGTACATTAGAGAAATATCCTTTTGTTCCAGCGCATTCCAACGTTACAGAGCAGATAGATGCTCAAAAAGGATAAAACATCTATCTGGGTCATCTGTCATGCGTCCAGAAAATTTTGTTAAGTGTGGAATGCTGTATGATGGTCTTGTAGCCATGTTATTTTCATCATCTGACATATCCTCTCTATCGGAAGCAATAGTACTTTCGTATTCGCTATGAGATTCCCTAGTTCAAGCACCTAGGTCGTTGGTATAATCTATTTGATTAAATTTTACAGTTAATCCTGCAATCCTTTTCGTTTTAAAAGAACTTTATAAAATATCACGATTAAAGCTGGTAATTTTAGTAGTCACCACACAATATCACTGTCCCACCTACTATGTGTGATATTTATTTCATACACATATATATGAGTTTTCTAATCACCATCAGTTCTATATATGTATGACCGTTTCTAATCACCATCAGTTTCCTGGATTGCAGCTGACGTTGGCCGAAGCAACGGCCTGTTGGCTGGCAGTAGTCGGCCCAAGCAGCAGCCTACGAGAAAGGAAGTTGGAGAGTACAATCCCGTAACAGCTGGACTTAGGGAGTTTACCTATCTCGTAGCAGATCAGGCGGTAAGTAAGGATGGTCTATCACGTAGCATATCCGACAAAAAGAGAGGGTGGACTATCCCGTAGCGAATCCGACCAAGGTGAGGGAAGAGTAGAAGAGGACGTGACTTTTAATGGAAGGAGAATAGTGCAGCTTGACACCTTTTATTCTGTTCCGGTACACTGACTCTACAATTCCAGTCGTCGTCAACATCATCGACTGTCTTCGGTTGCTGTTGTCGGCTCACTCCGTCTTCCACTACCACTATTTGTTTAAAAGTAGAAGCACGTGTTTTTACTCATACTACGTACTCCAACTTTTACTACATATTTATAAACAAACAGCATGTGTGTTTACGCACGCTACGGAAGCACGTGTTCTTATACGCACTTCGTTGCATACTTCACGTCACTTTATAATATGGGTAATATTTTTAATTGAATATTTATGTATTTGGTTATACATTTATTGAATTTCGAGTTTTCGTCAAAATGTAAAATATCCATATGTTGATAAACTTAAATAAATGAAGTATATCATTAAATCCTACTTCAATATCAAGAAAGATTTAGAGGAGAAAAGTACTTACCGACTATTGTGGCAAAGATGAAAACTCCAATTAGATAACTGACGATTGTAAACAAATATCTGGAAATAAATTCAAAGAATATTTATTTATTTATATTTATAGAATTGAATACATTTTCATAAGTTGCAAGAAGGTAATCTCAAATAGGCTGTGGAGTTCTGAATAAATCGAAATGGAAATAATGAAATTTGAAAAATAAATAAATTTAATAATATAAAAATAAAGGATGTATTTCAAGACTACTGAAGCAAACAGATACAATAATAATAATAATGAGAGATGAGACGATACCAGGATTTCTCGATACTCGATACCGATACTTATTTCTGACCTTCGATAAGCGATACTCAATACTTTCTTCAACAGTGCTCTACAATGTAAATTATTTATAATTAATTAAAAGCAATATTCAAATATTTTCCATAGTTTATACGTTTTTTCATAGGGTTGTCAACCTGAAAAGTGAAAAGTAGGGACACTTACAGAAAGCCTGTACGCAGGTATGGTGCTGGTGAAGACCCCGCAAATCTATCTCGCCCCCTTATAGTCCTCCGTTTTATCACTAGATCTGTTCTATATATCACACATATGCCATAAACTTATATCAGCAACCGACATTTTCTATTGAAATATTGTAGTTACGCCTTTCCTCTACCTTGGAGCCATCGCTGTCTGTACGACTTCGAATGCGCAGAAAATATTCGTAACGAGAACTGTAGAATAAAGATGCATTTGAATTATTAAACACATAAACTAAGCGAGATGAGAAAAAAGTTAAATAAGATGGCAGCCAGCTAAATGTTTAATATGCGTAATGCCAAAACACAAGCAAGAACGAAAAATAACTTGCCGATGAAATATAATGAAATGTTTGCACATCATATAACAAATTTGAAGTCTGCAGATGTTGACATGAGACATTAATCTGACAACTAAACTCATTATTGACAACATAAAGTAGAATATGTATTTTTAAAGTTACTCGTATAACTAATAGAAGAAAAGTGAAACAGGCAGAGGCAATGGTACCTAAAGGCCATAAAGAAATTCAAATTCAAAGGAACCGTAATTCCGAAATTCATACCTTTCTAATACAGTTATGTACCAGGGTGAGTCATATATTCGTAGCGTTTTGTGGCCCCGCCCACTCGATACCGGAAAACCATGTGCAACGTGTAGAACAGGTAAAGGTGGTGGCGGCAGAAAGTGTGTCACGTGTCTGTCTGATCAAAGCGCTAACGGTGTGTGGTAGGAACTACGCGTTGAATCCACAGTTGGCAGGACAATGGCTGAGGAGAAACTTGTGTGTCGTGTGCTTCTGCCCCATTACTGGAAAAAGGGGTTGAATGCAGCAGCAGCCAAGGAAATTTGTGGCGTAGAAGGTGAAGGTACTATCCACCCGTCCACAGCTAGAAAGTGGTTTCAACGTTTTCGGTCTGGTGACACCAGTCTCGATGACAAGCCCAAGAGTGGACGCCCTGTGACGACGGATATCGAGGCCCTCCTGAACGGTGTTGAAGGAAACCCAGGAACCAGTACCCGTCAGCTGGCAGATGAGGTCCAGACATCACAAACCAGTGTCGTTCGTCATCTGCATCAACTTGGGTTTCGCTTCAGGCAACCGAGAATGGTTCCCCATGATTTGACTCCCGCTCAAGCTCAACAACGTGTGACCCTGTGTGAAGAACTGCTTCGAAACCCAACTGACGACAGGTTTTGGCGGCGGATCATCATGAATGATGAAAAGTGTATCTTTCTTCGTTGTCCTGACACTGGGAAACAATGGCTTTCACCAGGTACCGAGGCGCAGCCAGTGGTTAAAAGAGAGCGGTTTGAAACTAAGACAATGCTGTGTGTGTGGTGGAATTTCGAAGGTTCTGTACACTGGGAACTCGTTCCACATGGTCGTTCCGTAGATGGGACATTGTATGCTGAACAGCTGCAATGGGTATACGACATTGTGCACCGTAGTTATCCAGCACTGGTGAACCAAAAGCGACTGCTCCTCCAATTTGACAACGCTAGATGCCACAGGTCAAGAAGAATCCGCCAGCACATTGCGGACATGGATGGCGTGGACATTTTATCACACACACCCTACAGTCCCGACCTTGCGCCATCTGATTTTCATCTGTTTCGTTCCATGGCACATTTCCTGTGGGGCAGACAATTCCATTCCGTGACAACTGGCATTACTGAGTTCTTTGTTTCAAAACCTGCAGCCTGGTATCGTCAGGGGCTTGTGTCACTGGTGGAACGTTGGAGCAGGACCATACAGTGTGATGGGATGTACTTCGCCGAATAGGCTTCTGTGGTACAGGGGGAGGCTGGTGCTGCACATTATTCATGAAAACACTACGAACATTTGACTCATCCTGGTAAATCTAATGGGTAAAATTATCAAATATAAAAGGGTAGGGACATTTAGGTGTCCCGCGAAAGTCGTGGAACAGTTTTAGGAAAAATCGGGATGGGTGGCAACACTATTTGTTCGGTCGTAGAGAAAAACTAACTTTGCGGATCGTGGTATTTTTTTTTTCTTTTAGAGTGGTGGTGTTATCACTGCCACGCACTAGGCGGTTCAGCCGCCGCGATTCAACCGCGCGACCGAATCGCAGTGCATTTTTGTGTAAGCGATTTGGTTGCTCGATTTATATTACGCCTGTTCCATATTCCGTTCGCTGTCAGTGTTGGCAGAAACAAGATGGTCAGCACCACAGAAATGCTATGCATAACGTTAATTCCATGAAAAAGGAGTCTCCGAAGACTGAGAATCAAATGGGTTAATCCATTCATCCATTTTATGCAGATTTTATACTTGTCGCTATTTCTTAAAATAAATAGAGGTAGCTCTGTAGGACCGTAATTAGGCGTCAGGAATTGAGGTGCTGGTGACATGCTACTGAGGGAGGGAGGTAAACTACCAATTCTTTTCCCCTAATTACCGGCCATATAATTCTTTCCGTTCCACGCAGTATTCATCTGCCAAGTAGTGGGCCAGGTGAAAAAATGAAACCGAAATCCAACCCTGTTACATATTATTTCTGTTGTACTGAAATGTCTCTCGGAGAAGATTGTTGCCAGTTTCTATGCACAAATATTACTTTGGAAATTTCCTGAATTTGGATATTTTTTAGTAATCAAGTCTCACGTGTGAGACTGTATCCCAGGTACTAAACGCATGAATTTCAAAATATATTAATTCAATTGCATCACTTTATTCAAAAGAAGGAAATGTTTTATTTTTGTAGCTAAATTAGCTTTTAAAATGCTAAATTCTCATTAAAGTAGATCCAAAGTAACATGATACTAAGAAACCAATATAGGAAAGTTCTATGATATTGTTTTGAAGAATTCAATTGGAAAGAAATAAGACGAAAAAAACAAGAAACTGCTGTAATTTCTATCCTGAGACGGAAGCCTCTTAAATATGGGCACAGAAACTAAAAAAATCCCAAATGTCAATAGGCATCTTATTGATCTTTATGTTCAGCCATGATCTCTCGCTTCTTAACATATGAAACATGGAAACCCTTTCTTTTGAAGTAAGAAGCTTTGACTCTGACAGTGAGATGTAAACAATAATGTTCTACGACTAGATTATTTTCATAGAAAGATATCACTGTCAAATAATGTATAAAAAAATATCAAAAAAGTATCGTGCATATTATTAAAAGTATGGATCGATACTTTCCAAGTATCGATACTTTCCAAGTATCGGTGGTACTGAGATACCGAAAATATCGTGAGCCCATCCTTAATAATAGTAATAATAATAATATAGTTCCAAACTACAAAGTCAAAGAAGGGTGCGACAAAAATAAATTTGTAATTCATATGAAAAGGTGCAATGCCCTATCTTTTACAAGGAAAGGAAAATATGTTGAATATAATTACTCGATTGGCGGGGTGAACATATCGAAACCTAAAACGGTTAAGGATCCTGGAGTTATCTTCGATCCGAAACGTCAAATTTAAATGACAACTAACAATGCGTACAGGAATCTTGGGTGTATTTACCGTTTAAGCAAGGATCTTCGTCTCAACTCAATACTCCAAAAAATATTATACTTGTGTGAGATCTCAGCTAGAATACTCCTGTATGGAACCCGAACACTCAGATACTTATTAAAGTAATAGAGAACATCCAGTGTAAAATTTTTAAGATTTATTAATGCATAGAAAACCATATTATATGCGGTATACATGTCTTATAGCGAATTAATAAGTATTTTAATATACAAACTTTGGCAAAAAGAAGGCATCTAAACGATTGAATTGCTCCTGTACAAATTAATGCATAATAAAATCGATTTAATTGCGAAAGTTTCTATTCGAGTTTAGACTGAGATTGAGAAATAACCGAACATTCTGTTACATGACAAAGAAATGAAATTTTAGATAAATCCCCAATTTGGATATGTCCTTTCAATAAAAATTGTACCGAAAGTTATTTTAGGTATTTGAAACGACTAATAACGAATTCAAAAAATTGGAGATGAAGTAATATATTTTAGTCTTTTGTATTTATAACATGTATACTCTCCAACACTGTAATTAAGCATAATGGCTCTTGGCTTGTGTTATGAATATGGGAAGGCTCTGAAAATCAAAGCAGAGCAAATATAGGAAAAAATGAAAATATAGGTTTTATTTTTGCTATAGAAGTAGACAAATGTAATAACAGGATTTGATGATACCTTCTGGTACTAAACACATTGTGGACATTTTACATAATAGATTTACTTATTTACATAACTCATATTTTACAAGAATGAAACAACCATTCGCTGAGGTCTTCTGAAAACTGTCCAAAACTGTGTTGATCTCATTTTGACCAAAATTGGACTTACGTTATTCTAGCTCCCAGGTACAGAATTTATCTGTGGCCAAATCAAAATTACCATATGTATGTACTTTGTACGGACAATCCGTAAAGACTTTTCCACGTCCGTACCGTACTTTGCACAAGTTTACTGAAGGTTCGTACTTTTAATGTAATCAGTTATTGGTTTAATTATTTTGAATCCATGAATTTTCACAAATACTTATCACACATTAACAAACAACATTCGCGTTACAAACAAATGGAAATTGTTTCACAGAATTGAACTATTTTCTCATAGATTGTAGCGCCATCATCACGTTAAAATAGTTCTTGTATTTCCACCATATTTTATTTATTGCAGGTTTTATTATTACCTGTCTTGCGCATAACGAGGTCAGATGACCTTTTATTCATGAAGTCTCATATCATTTATAGGTGTTGAAATCATTATTTACTCCATACTTGCACTTTTAAATTTATTAACTTTGTACATGACAAGCTTACATAACATTTTGTCTCAGAGAAGCCTCAGCTTGTGTGTGTTTTATTCTCGAATTATCGTTAGTTTGTTGTTGTCTGGTTACCCATAACAAATTATGTATATAATATTGCTTCTACTTTATTGTCATTTACACTTTCTAACCAACACAATACAAGTTTTTAAACCGGCATGTTTGTTTTTCTTTTCTAATGTATATAGGTGTTTTATTGTAAATTAAAAACACATCGTAAATACGTATTCTGTATGTGTTTGTATGTGGAACTAACTAATGTAAACAATAACCCAATCAACTTTATCGTGTAGGACTATTCTACAAACACCAATGTAATATAGTGACCAAAAGAGCTACAGAGAATATACTAATGGATAAATTAATCTATGATTAGTATTAAGTGTGTATTTCATGTTGATGTTGCAAGTATCGGTAATTGTTCGCAGTCTCATTGTAATTAATTAAACAGCCTTTAAACTAATTTGTTCGTATTCGATCCCCAGCTTTTATGCTAACCAAAAAAGTATAAATAAGTTCTGGAATGATCTGAAATTAAACTGAATTAATATTTGCTAATACTGGCTTCAAAAGAACTATTTATGAATTATCATAATATTTTCTTAAGATTAAGAGCACATTGTTTTTTTTATTCGTAATTGCTTTAAACACTGCTTTTTCCTTCTGTAGATATCAGGCTGAAGAGTGAGAGTAAACATATTAAAACACGAACACACACGAACGTTTAATTAAATTCTTTCCATCCACAAATTAAACAAAGAACTCGTTTCTCTTCTCATTTTGTTTTACAGCGCGACTGATTGACTTGCACAAAGCTCTAGAAAACCGCTTCCATGTAGCTAGGAGGAACGTGTTAGTAGTTCCTGACGTGTTTAATTATCCTCTATGACCTATCTGAATCTTAAAGGAATCTGTAGTATTAGAAACAAAAATGATATAGTTTAATATAAGGAAATTATCTTTTTAAAATATTTGGCAGACTGAATGTAATCTAAGCATGACTAAATCCAAAAACAAAAGTGTCTCGATATTTTGAGTCTCGATAATCCGATGTTTCGTGTAATTCGAACCAGCAAAATAATAATAATATATTTAAAAAACGCTGCTAACAAACATCAATCTATTCCTAGCGCTCTTTGAATTAAGTTACATTATTTTGTGTTGTAACAACATTGGATAATTTATTCTTGGTGGCTTTTCAAATAAACAGATAAGCTGGTTTAAAATATTTATATGTACTGTATTTTATGTGTTGTATGTGCATTTGTACTTGTACTTGTAGGGAATTTGTGATTCTTTTCTCCATATCCGTAAAATTTTAGCTTTCTACAATCCGAGGTTGCCTCGGTTCCATCAAACTCGAATTATCGAAACAATACTGTAATTGAAAGCAATTTCAATAATATGATTAAAGTACAATACACGATCAGTTACTCAACAACATATTTAGTAATGAAAGATTATTATTTTTGGATTTTATATCACGTATTTAATACGTATTGAATGTCTTACAATTGTTTCATCGACTTACCCGTCGTCATTTTCAGAGATGCTATCAATTGAAATTGAAATTTGCAATTGTTGTCTTCCAAAGCTGATTTATTTAATGACTGTCATCTGTGTTGAAGTTTTGTTCATGAATTGTTATTTAAAGCTTTATAATTCTCTCCTTTTGTGCAACACCTAAGCGAGTCCTTTATAATTCTTCTTTTGTGCAACAACTAATCACCCTTGAGACAATTAGGTTCTCCCCAAATGTACAAACGTTTTGCCACAGCTTACTTCGTTTACAATGTAGCTGATGTTCTTTAATTCTAATTCCGATAGTTCTTTTTGTCTGACCGATGTACTATTACAAATAATTTTGTGTACACATTGAACTTTGTATAGGAGGTCATCTTTAACAGGTCAGAATTTGTTTTTCGTTTCCGCCGGCAGTTTATATAAGGTGAGTACCTTCCCTGTTTGGTTACTAACAGTGCTTACCCGGCACAGAGCCAGAAATGACTTTAATCTATTGTTCCAAATAGAAAACTCATACTTGACAGGAGGTGTGCACGTAATACCGACAATTGTATACACTCCATACGACAAGAAATAAAATTGTGTATAGTGATTAAACACGGTAAACGGACAGCCACACAGAGAACTCGTTTATACATACGAGATGCATACATTGAAAGTTGATCCACTACATTCGCCAATCAGATTACAGATTTACAAGTGGCATCCTCACATTTGAGAATCTGTTAGCAGGTGTGAATGGAAGGCATCCATGCCGCGCCTAACACTGTGGAATATACAGGAATCGACGTCGTAATTGCTGAGTCTGACTTGGTCAAGCCAATTGTAGATCACCTTTCACCATATGCAGCGGATCCTACGGGATTCAATAAGGCCAGTCAACAGTCATTCGAACAGTAGAGGACCCAATAGACCATCCTCCTAGCTAAGCTTTCTCTGGAATTGAGCAATAACTTGTGAAAGGTTTATTGTCTGTGATATATCATATGGTGTCCATTTTTGTTTTATAGTGGGGCACTACAATTTCTATTACATTTAATCAATTTGACTTAAGGACGTAGACCAAGTGTCTAACGTTATTCTGAATGATTTTGTTCATCATTATAACCAGTTTGTAGTGCAGTAAAATATCAGCATTATATCAAACTTTTACTCTCTCTCTATTTCACTATCTATCTATCTATCTAATATCTCTCTATCTGCTGTCTCTCTAGTGAGTGAAAATGTTACTTTCTTACGTGCTTAGATCCATCTCTTCGTATTGTCTAAAAAGACAGTGCTTTTCTTCAGAGTTGTGTATATCTTCTGAGAATGTATCGTAATGTTCCGGTGTATTTCCGAAGTGCTTAATATGTAGAACGAAACGATACACAGGATTGTGTTTTCCCCTATATTTGTATAAAATATGTACAAGTACGAATTAAGTTAATAGAAAGACCGTCCCGAATTGGGATTGCAAGTGAATTTAGAAAAAGTTATGGCCTTTTTCTTCTTCTTCTTTGGGCGTAAAATATGGCATAAATATATTCAAAGTGAAAACATTACAAACGTAGTGCTCTTAACAAATAGTCATCCGATTATTATCATATTGTGTGAATATCTCGTGCCACAATCATTTATCTGTTTCATCCAGTTGTAATAACTACGTTCCAGACTCTAGAGTAAGTACCAAATCTCTTTGCTTAAGTATTTTCGTAACCATTTTTCTTTCGGTCGCTATGAAATGGGACGATTTTAATATAAACGTTTCCAATCACAAAACATCAATGATACCTCTCTCACCAGGCATAAGCTGTGCAGACCTTTATTTGATAACTAACAGAGTAAACGGAAATTATAATAATACACATGCTATTCTACTCCGTTTCCCCCCATTTCTGAAATCTAATGGACTGTAACAAAGCCACAGGTATTGCAACACTGTTTGCAACCCATATCTCTTCCTCTAACTCTCACGTAGACCCATTGGAAGCTAAGGTCTTCTCCGCCCCACCCCCTTCTTCAACCGCTACTTCCAACAGCTTGTCGACAGCCGATATTCTTAAAAATGAATTGGAAAAATACCCGGATGACATGCACGTGGTACATGTCAATGCACAGAGCCTTCTCAAACATTTCCACGAAGTATCTGCTATTCTCTCCCCCTTTTCTGTCCATGTAGCTGGAATTTGTGAAAGTTGGTTGAAACCGTCCCTCCAGGATTCCTTGGTTAACATTGAAATTTGAAAACTATTCCCTCTTTAGAAATGATCGTGAGGGCAAAGGGGGAGGTGGGATCGCAGTTTACGTGAGAAGTGACATCAGAGTAAAAATACTAGACCGGTCTCCAAACATGTACTCTGCCTCTGCCGAGTACCTCATACTCGAACTTACAATTCAATATAAACAGGTGTGTTTAACCTGTGTCTACCGGCCACCAGACACAAACTTTAGTAATTTTGAAGAAGCTATCTCCAAATTTCTCCCACATTTTAATAATTTAATAATTATGGGAGACGTAAATTACAATCTATTGTCAAATAAAGGCAATGTATTAAATTTTAAAAACATTGTACATTCTTTAAATCTCTTGTTCTGTCCATTCGAAGCCACTCACAAAACTGATACAAGTGAATCCTGGATTGATCATATACTAGTATCAGATATGTTAAAAGTCAGGAATGTAGGACAAATTCCAGTGCCAGGCATAAGCAAACATGACTTATTACATTTAACGTATTCTGTGAAACCTGGCAAATATGAACCACGAATAATAAAACGAAGGGATATAAAACATATAAATGAAAACGCCTTATTTGCAGATGTAAATTCATTGCCGTGGTATCTAATTTACTGTGCCCCGTCGGTAGATTAAAAAGTAGATCTCTTTAATTCTTTCATGCACCATGTGTACAATAAACACGCCCCATTGAAAACCAAACGTGTGCGTAAGCCCTCCAACCCCTGGATTAACGATAATATTCTATCTCTAATGACGTTGCGGGATTCAGCGTACAGAAGCTATAGGAGAGCAGTGAAACACGACCTCAACAGATCCCAAGAAAAGCAGGTAGAGTACCGTAAGTTGAGAAACCGCTGTAATCAGGAAATTCGAAAAGCTAAAATTGAATTCGCCAAAGGGCTCCTCAACTACACATCACAACCGAGAGAACTTTGGTATAAGCTTAAACTTTTGGGAATCGGTGTTAAGACAAAAAAAATGTTATTTTACCTCAAATACCATTAAATACTATTAACGAACAGTTGTGCTACACGCCCAAACTAGACACTATACATAAAATGAAAACATTACAGACCATCCAAACATCAACACCCCAAAAATATTATTTTAATATGCACCAAGTCACTGAACGGGTAGTAATAAAAGCAATACAAAGAATTAAATCATCTGCCGTTGGAGCCGATAAACTATCCATTTTACTTATAAAAAAAATACTTCCCTGTGTAATAGATGTTATTGTGCATATCTTCAATAGTTCGATCACATATGGCGAATTTCCATCGGTCTGGAAGATGTCACACATTCGTCCGTTACCTAAAACTTCGAACCCAATAGCGACCGAGGACCTTCGTCCCATTAGTATTCTTCCTGCGCTTTCCAAGGCTCTAAAACACATTGTCCACGCTCAATTAACACAATTTCTTGAAGTAAATAGCATTCTAAATCCTTTCCAATCAAGTTTTAGGTCTCACTATAGTACGTGCACAGCCCTAGTTAATATCACAGATGATATTCGTTCTGCTATGGATAATCGCCATATCACCCTGCTATCCCTTCTTGACTTTAGTAAAGCATTCCAAACAATAGACCATGAAATTCTGATTACTAAACTTCCTTATTTCTATAACTTCTCACCGTTAGCCCTATCATGGTTTAGATCCTATCTTTTACATAGAAAGCAAAGAATTATCACTAACGACACACATTCAAACTGGATACCTGTTCCATGTGGTGTCCCACAAGGCAGTATTTTAGGACCGCTTCTTTTCTCTCTGTATATAAACGACCTGCCTAAAAATATTCTAGCCAGCAAATATCACTTATATGCTGATGACGTTCAATGCTATATCTCGTCCGACCCATCGAGCATAGTTAGTTCACTCCAGTACTTAAAGTCAGATATTAGAAACATCTGTTCTTGGGCACGTGAAAATGGATTAGAAGTTAACCCATTGAAATCAAAATTCATTATGATCGGATCACGGAAGATAATTTCCTCCCTTAACACCGTAAACATCACTGGCCTCGATGTAAATGGCGTTATAGTTCCCTTAAGTGAAAGCGTAAACGACCTTGGTCTATATATAAACAAACACTTAACCTGGACAGAACATGTGAACAACTTTTGCAGAAAAACGTATGGCGCATTACATTCTCTTCGCCGCTTAAAAAATTTTCTCTCCGAATCCATCAAAGCCACTTTAGTGCAATCCCTTGTAATATCACAAGTGGATTACTATGATGCTGCTTACATGGACCTTACTGAGGACCTAGCAAAACGCTTAGAACGCATCCAGAATGCCTGTGTCCGCTTCGTCTTTAACGCAAAGTACTTCGACCATTTATCACACTATTATAATAAATTAGGCTGGTTTGATCTTCGCACGAGACGCCGTCAACATGCTCTAAATTTACTTTATAAATTAGTCACAACAAAAAAACCGTCATACTTGTCATCCAGGTTCAAATTTCTCAGTGACACTCACTCTTTAAACACCCGCTCTAAAGAGAACACGGTACTCTCAGTGCCAAATCATAAATCAGAGTACTACTCAAAATCTTTCACTGTGTATACTACTAGAGCTTGGAACGAAATCCCTGCACACATCAGGAACTCAGGTTCTCTATTAACATTTAGACGTAAACTTAATTGCTTTTTATCACAGTCACAATTTCCTCTGACTCACTAGACACACGAGTGTACAGATCAACACGAAACTATATTATATATCATTATTATTATTATTATTTACTCTCTAGTTAGTATTTTTTCTCTCTTTTAGTAATCACATTATGATTGTAATATTATATATTTCTTCATTTTTAATTGTAGTTGCTATAGTGTGAATTTTCGTGTCCATTTTTTGTTTGTTTTGTAGTGTTTAATTATACATTTTGTAGTGTTTAATTATTTATATAATATAAATTTGATGTAGAATGTTTAAATGGTTGAGTGGAAGAAAAGGTTATGCCTTAACTCCGCCATTCAAAATAAGAATAAATGAAATGAAATGAAATAAAGACGGTAACTTAAAAAAAAGAAGACAGAAAGAAAGGATAAGAGTGAATGCTTTTAAAATATTCTGGAAGGAGTGCTCGAATATTTTATAGTTATTATTATTAGTAGTAGTATCATTATCGATGTATATCCATATGTATTATCAGTCATAAATTGTAGACAGGCTTATGTTTTCTATAAAATGTTAATATGTGTGTGTGTGTGCATTGTGTCTGTTTATACATGTTTTTTTATGTGGAGTTATGTGTACTAATTAAGTGTTTATTCTTTTCTTAATTATTATCCAATTATACCTGTATTAATGTTGATAGATTATTTAGATTATGTATGTACATGGTTGAGTGGAAGAGAAGGCATTAGTGGTCTTAACTCCGCCATGGAAAATAAGTCAATAATAAATAAATGAAAAGAGGGCCTCTTGAGACATCTCTAAGCACACAAGTTCAAGCACCAAGGACCTACAAACCTTGAGATAGTGTACAAAAGAGTATATGTGAGCAACGCAGCGATGATCAATAGATTGTGGACGCACAGCCGCGATATCAACGATATTTATATTCAAAGATTAAAAGGGTTAAGGAATATCAACACAGCCTACCATTACAAATTATCAAGTCGATGCTATTGCAAAGAATGGTTTTTATTTGAATATCCTGAGATAAACCAGTCCGCAGATATTACATTTTCCGCAAAAATCTGCTAACACAAATTTTTGTATACACCTCAATACAAAAGTGGCCGCCATTAATCAATCGGTTGGTAATTACAAAAATGAAATAACATTAGTTTTGAATTATTCTTATGTAAGGTTAATGTATTCCTATTATTATTATTATTATCACTGAAAGGGATCGAGAAGTCAAGCTAGAAGATTTCAGATGCTTTATGCACTCAACCTTGGATAAATAAGCGTTGAAATATTTTGGATAAGCACGAAGTATGGGATACTCTTTGGTATTTGTAGAGGTGCCTCCCTAAGAAAATTTGATACCCCCCCGCCTGATACAATTTGTATGGTTACACCGCTGGGAAATTGCTATAAAAATGATTACAAGTTGAAACATGTGACCAATTTTTTTGAAACACTACACATAGTAGAAATGGATAAAACAAAGAAAATTTCTGCCTATCATACTTCCAACAGAACGTTCCTAGCGCCTGCGCTACAATAAACATTTAGAAGAAAGGCTCTTTAATGAATTTACTAATTTAAAACTACAGAATCAGGCACTTAAAGCAAATATTTTTTGAAACAAACTCATTAGGGATTCCCAGACATGTGAGTACGGGCATAGCGATCCCGTGATTATCTGAGCTAGTATTACTCTTTACTCATACTATTTTTTGGTTAATACTCTGCTTTTCTCTTCTCCTCTAGTCATGTATATCTTGCTTTTTGTTTTGTTTTTTCCTAAGCAGGTTAATGTAGTTAGGTACTTCGCTTCTTACGTTAAATTAAGCTCTAAATTTATCGTAATTGATCTTATACTTCGCGATGTATTTGAACTGAATGAATTTGGATTGAATGTATTATGTTTAGGCAACTTGTTCTCAGTCGGGTAATTGATAGTGTTGGATAAAAGCCCGGGTTTTTATATTTTTTGGTAAAAAATGGGGAAACACCTGGATTTAAACCCCTTAAGTAGGTTTTTGTTTTAAAATGTACTAGAGCCTACATTTTTGTCCTCGTTTTTTATTAAAGAAAACGTTGGTATTTGTTGTATTCAACTGTAAATTGTTACAAATAAACTCTTTCATAAAATACAATATTTCTAAAATTCTGAACAAAGATATAACAGTATGATTTATGTATGGTATCTTAAGGAAATTCTGCGTTCGATTTCTTTTTGTGAATGCCCTATTGCAAATAAAAAACTTTACCAGCACTTCAAAATCACTTTCAGAAAAGTGGCTAAAATGACGTTCATAACTTACAATTTAATTGTTTTCTAAATATTTTATCTGTGCATATTTTTCTCATGTATAAGGGCATCGTTGTATATGATTTACATTCACAAATTATAGTCAAGAACAGCGACAAACGAAACAGCATGTAAAATATAATAATGACCTACTTTAAATAACCCTGCAATGTGACATAAATCAATGAACAAACACATTAGTCTCTGAAAAACATACTATGAATTCAATATATATGCACACAAAACGTATTTATCTTGTTAATGTCAAGTGTTTTGTAGTTTCGTAGACCCTATACCTAGGTACAGTCTTCCAAACGACATTGGAATTTGATTATTTGGATGAAACGTTATTCATACTGTTAATTAGTCTTAATGGTAATCTAGAAATAATTATTTATGTAGGAGAAAACTTTCAAGAACTGTAAAATACGAAAGCCCTGGCAAGGAATATGTTGTTACTAAAATATATATACATACCTGCAAGCGAAACTGAAACTTGATTATGTCAATGAAAAAGATATCTATAGCCGAAATTGGCAATAATGTGGATTATGATCTTTTAAAAGAAAACATATTTTTAAAAGCGCTAAAATATAAAAGCCCAATAAAATTCCTGGCTAGGGAAAAAAACATTAAAAGTTCATTTTTTAATTTTCTTTCCAACTGGGATTTTTTTCTAGTGCCATCACTAGTAATTAATAAAATAAACATGTTTTCTTTGTTTACAGGAAGAAAATGTTGTAAGTTAATGATACACGGTATGAATACATTTACATAAATGAAGTAATAGGCCTATCGAAAACGAATGTGTAGTAAAATGTAACCCATGTGGGTTAGAATGCGTTTCGAAATGCTTTATAAATGCATATCAATTCTTAATTTTAAACTTTTTTTTAGAAAAGACGAGTGTTGGTTAGTTTCGCTGAACCTATGCTAACCAATTTAAACTAAACATGTAGAAAGGCAAACTATATTTCATAAGTGTTGGATATGTACTACATTTTCGTATTGAAGTCTACTAAAAATATGGATCAAACATAGTAGAAGTACTAGTTTCTTTGTTCTTTTTAGTTATTGCAAAATTTTCTCCATTGGCTTTCTGGCAGGAGTTTGCCAGAAACTTTATTTCTAGTTTGAAATCTCTCGAAAATTAGCATTTTAGTTAGTACATGAATAATTCTTCTTAATATTTTACTAAGAGTTAAAGAAATAGTAAGTACTTGGTATAATGCATCTTTAAATGATAAAATCAATATCTTTGTTTTTCTGTTTGCAAGAACAAAATGTTGTAAATTAATGACCTGAAAATATGAGATATATAGACCTGAAAGAAACGGAATTTGAAAATTAATATTTAGTAGATACCCTGTCATAAGGAGTGGTAGGAGAAGCCGATTCATTTTCTAAAATGTGAAGAAAATTATAGGAAAACTTCATTGGCTCGCGTTAAGCTGCTGCAAAACGTCTTTCTATATCTTGGACATTAAATTTAGAAGTGTTCCATAAACACGATAATTACATCGGAACTGGTCCCTAAATGATAATAACAAGTTGACTAATATCTTTATGCTGAAGCAAATAATTAAAAATCGCCAGTATGGACTTCTAGAGAAAAACGGAAAAAGTTGCAGGTGAAAGAAAATTCTATCATGATCGGAAAAAGAAGAAATGAGAATTGGAAATTCGAAAAATTGTGGAAAGTTACCTGAAACATATAATTGATCTAAGCGACTACGAAGAAGGTATTTAAATTTACCATATTAAGTATACTGTAGGGCGTTTGAGTTACAAAAACGCAACATATCAATTAGATCATATTCTACTTAAAAGATGACGGGTTCTAGTAGTCTATATTTGTGTTGTAAAGATCAGTAGCAGTGAGTGTTACAGTGAAATCTCCACCTAGAAGAAAGAAGTCTAAAGTGACTGATTGAACATAAGTAGCTAGAGCATTAATAAATTCGATACCTGCATTCTCCTGCGGCATGTAAAGATTTATAGGAGCAAAAGTATAATCACCATATTGAATGATGAAGACATGTAAATAATCTTCTATAGTAAAACATTCCAAAGGGGTAACAAATTGTTCTGTAAAAAGTAGCTATTTTGCTACTTTCATTTTCAGGCTGATTAAGCAAAAATAAAAATAATATCACTTGGCTAAAATTAGCCCTAGGTGCAGTACGCAAATTAGTTTCTTGCACATATTAAACTGAAGACATAGTACGCTGTACATAGTAACGAAAGGCAAGTTCTTTGTGTATAGATGTGCATACAACAGTTTCTTTGGACTCAACGACAGTACTTCCCCCATGACAGAAATATTGTTTTGGTGGGAATGAAATAACCGCTTTGACGCCTGGTCGGAAACGCACCTCAGCAACACTACACAGGGATCGACTGTGCTCATGCGTCTAACATCACAAACTCTGTATACGTCCAACAAACAGACTGGTGTTCTGAGACAGTCAGGAGGCAGTGTGTTGTTTAACAGGGTCGTACGAAAGGACTTCATGGAGAAAACAAAATTGTGAGTGATTTTTCTTTATGAATTCAAACTGGGGTCATGAATTCAAATTATGCTCAGTAAGCCTAAAAAAACATTAACAGTGCATTTGGTACAAGAATGGCGAATGCACCATTCGCAGTTGATTTGTCAAATTTCGTTCCGGTGACACAAAATAGCAAAATGAGCACCGTGGGGACCGACCAACATCATGTTCAGGTGAGCTGCTCAGGAACACCGTTGAAGCGGACACTAGAGAAAGTCACAGGATACACCTGTCAGTCGGCGGCTCCGTGAAATCGATAAGATGAAAGTTTGGACTCATGCCACATAAGTCGACACAATTGCCGTTTGGAGTTGTGCGGTTCCCTGAATATGCATTTAAAGTTTTTTGTACCGGATTGTCACTTCAGATGAAAAATGGATCAGCTATGACGAACGTTAACGATCAGGACAATGTTTGGATCGTGATCAACGTCCAGGATAATATCCTAAACCTTCTACCAACCCACAAAATTTATTGTTGTTGGTAAGGTGGTCTATGGTGGGAGCAATCTATCTTGCTTTTATCAGGCGAGGGAAAAGCATCACTGGAGAACGTTACAGTGCGAAACTTTATGAAATGCGCCTCAAGCTTGTGCACAAGCATCGATCAATGGCCAACAGACATGGTGCAATTATGTGGAATGGCAATTCCCACCCACAGGTCGCGCAAGAAATCGTACAGGCTGAGTCATGAGTTGCAGTATGAAACCCTTCCTCACCCGCCGTATTTCCCGGATCTATTTGCTACTGACTATCACGTCTTCCGGTATCCCGAACACTTCTTGGCAGGGAAAACCTTCCCTGTTGATCGGGTGGTGCAACACGCAATTAATTATTTCTTCGCACCTCAGACTCCAGACATCTTTCGTCACAGAATCGAGTCGTTGGCTGAACGATGGGTAAAATGTCTGGTTGAAGACGGCGACTACTTTGGTTAACAAGGTAATGTAGTTTTCATTTTTTGGCTCTGGAGATGACGCAGCTGGGGTTAACAATTAATTTCCATCAACCGAATAAAAGATAGAAGCACAGAAAAATCAACGCCAATTTACACACTTTCATCATCAATAGCTTTAGGTATACGTTGTATACGTAAACTGTGGGGACGAAAAATACTAACCTATATCTTCAGTTGAGATTTCAGGTTGAATAATGGATTAAACAGACTGAGACAAGAAAATTGAGGTAGAAGTTGATTCTTGTTGTGTAACAGTGGTTAAGGCTATCGTCTACGTTTCTTGAAAAATCTCTATCTTCTCCATCTTAAAAAAAATACTACATACATCACTCAACAAGTTTTACACGTACAGAGATGCGACTTATGCCTGGTCATAGAGAAACTATTTCTGCCTTCCACTTGCCTATTTCCCTTTTTAAAAAATAGCAATTTATGACTTAAATAATTATATTTCTGATAACTATTTTTTCAAGTTGGAGGAAAAGGGTGGGGGAAATATATGAAGATAACTTAGAAATATATGCAAAGAATAACGGATGGTGCGAGAAAAAGGGGAAGGCGTTTAACAGTCCTTGACAAATATGGAAGGAAATAAGGTCATTAGCACTTTTGGGTAAAGAAGGTAATCAGAGCAAAGGGGATTGGAAGATGTTGTATTTAGTTTTATTATATTAGAATTGACAGATTTTTCAAGCTCAAAATCCGGATACCTCACACAACGAATGTCAATACGTATAAGAGTGTGTTGGGGGAAGGGGGAGTAAATATTTCGTTACAGTAAATTGTAGATATACATTCTGTTTCTTTATCATACAATCTCGATATGATTATGTGTTGTCAATACCTGAAATTGTATTGTAATTAGCTATTGGTACTAGTTAGGTGTAAGAGAGACCCTAACCTCGCTAGTGTGTAATTCAAAACAGAAATAAATACGCAAATTAGCAATTATTATAGAAAATTATAGTAAATTGTAGATACACATTCTGTTTCTTTATCACGCAATCTCGAAATGTTTATTTGTTACGCTGAAATTGTATTATAATTAGCTATTGGTACTAGTTAGGTGTAAGAGAGACCCTAACCTTGCTATAGCTAGTTTGTAATTAAAAACAGAAATAAATACGCAAATTAGCAATGAAAATTATAGACGTACACTCAGTTACTTTTCATCTCACTGGAACAAAACACTAAACCGGCAAACACGCTGGGACACCTAATCACAACCGGGACTGTCCCGGCCAAATCTATATGTCTGGCATGCCCAATTCATATAAAACTGGATTTTAGATAGAAGTACAAATTCTAATCTATCGGGATACGAACCAATTAATGAATGTACAATATATATTTGTTAGAAAATACAATTTGAGGAGTTTCATAAGTATTGTATATTGAAATCTTTTCCTTACACAGTAAAAAAAAATATTTCTTCGAATATTTATAACTTTTTTCCTTATGCGCCCGCCCAGATGTCCATCAACAACTTTCAACTCAGGAACTATTAGGGCGAGGAAGATGACTGCGAGTGGTGTTTCCACATACTTCTTGAACTTAACTTGGTTTGGGATTCGGCAACAGTAGTTTTTGACGTACTGTATGTTAGCGATGCGCGGCTGATTTGAACTTCTAAATGATGTTGATATTCTTAAAAATAATGTAAGTTCCTTAATATTAAGAACCAAAGTTACTCTTGTAGTTAAGAGTGGAATGGTTTTGGATGCTGGTATATTCACGCAAAGTATACTACGTGGTATTCGTTTGTACAATAAAATGATTATGATTCTTTTATGTGTTATGCTGAATTGCTTTTGGGATAATCTTCAGTATAGGTCATAATTTGGTTTTACCTGTAAGTCTGTATAGAGACCATTACCTTCTCGTTACTATCTGTACTCTGGTTTAAAAGCTTTATGGTTATATAATATGTTCATTATGGAAGCTTCAAAATAATTATTATTTTATTGATGTTTACATGAACTTTGAATTTGGATTAAGAGCATTTTATGGTAATGTATTGGAACATGATTAAAGGATGGGGTTTAAAATAACTGTTAGAATCAACATGCACGGCAGTGCATGAGCCAAGTTCTTCACGTCAGAAAACGTCAGCACTGCCAGAAGCATGTTATAGAGGAACAAGAGTTTGTGGCAAAATCGACGATTTGGGGGCCCCGTAAGAAAAAAGATGTTAAAGATAGGAATATGAGCTTTTGCCGTTCAGGAGATATGGTAAATATGTGCAGATGTACGAAATTTCATATTCGTATCTCAAACTATGTTCTAGTTGTGGACCCCTGAAATTGCACATTTTAGGCTAACTGACTCACTCACTGACTCACTCATCATATTGTTTAGGGTGTTTGGAGTAAGCTAGAAACATGAAATTTAGTATGAAGGTAGAGAATGATAAGTAGATAAAGGAAAAATTCCGATATTTTGAAAAGGTTGCTATCTTGGATTCAAAATGGCCGCCAAACCTAAAATTTCAAAGAATACACAGCCTAAACGACTAAAGATAGAACAGTGAAATTTGGTATGAAACTACATCATTGATAGCAAATTAAGAAAACTTTTTAAACATTTGCAAAAGTCGTCATTTTGGATTCAAAATGGCCGCCAACCCTAAAATTTTAAAGAATACACAGCCTAAACGGCTGCCGCTAGAGTAATGAAATTTAGTTTGACAGTACAACATTATTAGTAGATTATGAAAATATTACAAAATATCTCTAAAGACGCCATCTTGGATCCAAAATGGCGGGCGTCATAAATCCATTTTCCAACTGCTTGAGCCAGAGATACGAAATTTGGCATAATGATGTATTATCAAGAGTAGTTTAGGAAAACATAACAACGTTTTCACCATCTTTGATTCAAAATGGCAGCTGAAATACCATTTTTCACATCGTTCGAGATAGAGAAATGAAATTTGGTATGCCAGTGTATCATCACGAGTATGTCACGAAAATATAAGAAAACGTTAAAAATGTGTCCATCTTTTATCCAAAATGCCCGCCTAAGCCCCACTTTATAACGACTGAAGCTAGAGAAACGAAATTTGGTATGAAGATGTACCATTAAGAGTATTAATAATTCTGTGGTTAGAATAAATTCGGCTCGTCTCCACTACTAGGGTACAGTTCCCAGCTGGAGCCTGATTGCGATAAAGGGGTGCGCCCCAGCGAGGCCGTCTTGGAATTCTGGGGGCAGCGCCCCAATGAGGCGAAACGAGTATATACTTTACACAAGTGTAAAAAGCTGCGAAATACGAGCAAGAGCACCAGGGGTGCAAACTGTCCAGTCAACTCCTTCAACCTTAAAAAGTGGTGAAATGGAATATGGATAAGCCTAGTTCCTCGCGCCAACTTCCAATACTCCCGCGTGTCCCACCAAGTTTTACTCGTCACAAACGTTAGCACTGCCAGGAGCATGTTATACAGGCAGAATGTGGAAGTTTCCCCATTCGGACGCAGCGCTCTGGAGTATGAGGGAATATCTGCATCATGTGGCGCAGTGCACTGCAGATTCTGGTTGTGATAAAAAGACGCAGTTCCTCCAAACTCCTCAAGTTCGATGCGCGGCCTGCCGTGGGACTCTTGGCGCAGCGACGCGAGCGAATCGAGGGAAGTATCAACACGTACGGCAGTGCATGCAGCCGAGTTCCGCGTGTCACAAAACGTCAGCACGCTATACAGGAACAAGAGTTTATTGCGAAATCAGCGATTTTGAGGTTCTGTAAGAAAAAAGATGTTACAAATTGGAATATGAAATTTCGAAGTATGACGGTATATCATCACTAGTAGATTACAAAATATCTGCAAAGACATCATTTTGAATCCAAAATGGCTGACTTCATAATCCATTTTCCAGAACGTTTTGAACTAGGGATACGAAATTTGGCATAAAGGTGTATTAACAAGAGTAGTTTAGGAATAATTTACATTTTTGAAAAAGTTGTTAACTTGGATCAAAATGGCCGCACAAAAACTTTTTCCACAC